>JBAMHV010000008.1:4537671-4553782 GCA_037177535.1 Pseudomugil gertrudae
ATAAATAATATTCTTTGTATGTGTTACCTCTCCAACCAGATATCAGAATCTGACAACACTTCTGCCACTCCCACCTCATCTTCCAGGAACTGATGGGCTATATAGTCAAACTGCCAGTACAGCACTCGACAGAAAAGGGGCTCAACTAAACCCACCTGCAGAGCAAAACAGTAATATACCATGTAATCTGGTCGACCTATACAGAACCTGCACAGTGAAAAGTCCTAAGGATCCATGCAAGTAGCACAATAAAAACAATAAAAGCTCCTCAGGTAGGAAAGGGAGAAAGCAAGAATGATTGATTAGGACTAGTCAATTAGATCTCTGCAATAGAATGAAAGCATCACACTGGGCTGGCCTGCTATGAGATCAAACATTACAAACAACAAGAGAGAGAAATCAGGACATAAAGACTGTAAACAAGGTAAGAGTCTGTAAAAGCTGTAAACTCCACATCAGAAACTAAAGTGTTTAACTTCAAAACCAAGAACAAAATTTCTGTTGTCCTTTATTTTATTTTAAACATGATAATCACCTTGCACTAATCCAACAAGAATACATCTGAAAGCCAACATCTTAGCATGTTCTTCATGTCTGGCTCACCAAAGTGTTAATAACTCTTTCTCTGAACGTCATTCTGTCTGTGTATCCACTAAAAAACCGAGGCACATACGAGGCCGGGGAGGGGCAACCTGCAGCCTTCATGTCCAGGGAACAGGGAATGCCTCTCAGGAGATTAATGGTGGGAATGCCTGAAAAAGATTTAACATAGATGTAATAAAAAACTCAAATAACTGTTGCGTGAGCAGGGTCCAGAACAGAGAGGAAACTCACCAAATTTCCGAGCTATTAATGAACCTGTTGGAGCGATGGGGTCAGTCAAAACAGCATCAAAACCCTTTTATATGAGAGAGAGAAAACAAATAGAAAATAACAGATTCAGTCGTTGTTTTTCTCATATTTACACAAGGCACAGCACATACACCCATTATGTTCTCTTAGACTCATGTCCCTAAGCATGAATGTGAGCCTGACTGGGTAGTCTGTCTCTCTGTGTTGGCATGGTGATGGACTGGTAACCTGTGCAGTGTGTACCTCACCCAAATAATTAGGGATAAGCTCCAGCTTCCCCGTGACCGTGAATTGGATTAAGCAGTTAAGAAAAGGCCTGACTGACACTCAGAAATGTAACAGGTGTTGCTTTAAATATACATAATAAAATTAATTAAGTATATTTAAAGCAACGGGTGTCTAAAACACTTCTAAAAGTTTAAATGCAGGATCGATAAGTCTTCTTGACTTTGGTCCCATGCTGTGTCTTCTCTCATGTTTTCACACTCACCTGCTTTGCCAGATGTGAGATGAGACTGTCATTGAACAGCAGACTCTTTGCAGTCATGTGCATGAAATTGGTCATGTTTTGAACCTGGGAAATCTTCTTCATTATCTTCTGTGTGAATGACAGTGATGATTTTTGCATCATGTCCATATGCATAGAGGTCAAAGAGTCAATAAAAGTCTTGTCATATGGGACAGGATAAAACAAGGTGTTGTAGTTATCCCCTGGGCCCATCTGTAACCTCACTTCTGGCATCACCACAGTAACCCGGTGTCCACGTCGACCCATTTCCTGTACAATAGCTTTGATGCCCACCCAGCGACTGCCATCCATGGGCACCACCAGCAGGTTACCTGTAAAACCTGATGAAGCGCTGTCCCCTGCAGGAATGGAGTCCCTTTCTTTAGCCTCTCTAGTGTTGTCTCTTCTCCCTGATCTAGATATTTCAGCCACAGATCCTTTTCTCTTTTCTACATCACCACTTACTTCTGTAGCCATGTTAAGCAGCAAAAACAACAAAGCTGCTACTTTCCTCATGGTTTTATCCTCCCAGTTAGAGCTGCAGCTTTCAGAATCCAGCAGAGAAATCAGCAGCCTGCGATCAAAGTCCAAGTCTACATAGTCAATAAGAGCCAGAGAGCAGCATTGTGGGATTTATAAGCAATTTAATCATTGTCAAGTCATTGTTATACACAGGAAAGAAAATATATGGCTGAAGCAGCATGCCGTGTTTAACTGGGGAAAAGTTCAGTCATGTTTTTGCACCTAACACATAGTGCAGTAATCCCATTTCCAATGAGAGACCTGAAGCTTCTCTCCTCCACTAAATGTCTGCAAATTTACTTCTATTAGGGCAAATCCCAACATGGATATTTCCAAAGGGTTATGACTGATGAAGAAAACTAATTATCATACAAACAGGCTGATTGTCACAACCCTGGGGTGAGCAAGCATGGAGGAGATGTGTGGACCCAAAGCAGGCATGAGGCAGGCAGATGCAGGGTAATGAGGTTTATTATAATATGAACTAACTATGAACGAACTATGAAGTACTAAATAACTACAACTACTGAACCACAACCATGACACTGAAACCGGGGTTATAAATACACAGAACAGAACAAGACACAGGTGGACTGAATGAACTAAATGAAACCAGGTGAAACAAATAAACGGGAAAACAAATAAGCTAAACTAAACACAACAGACAAAACAGGAAATAAACCAAAATAAAACAGGAAATACACAAACCCTGACACTGATCAAAGAAACAAGTTAAGGATCTCATTTCAGCAGAAGTCTTAGCTCATTTTACTCTTCATATAATGAAGGGACTTTGTAAATATTCAAGCTCTTTCTTCCACTATTTCTATAAATAAGGTTTCAGTCAACAAAATGAAGTAATTTACAATAAATTCCAAGTTATTCCAACCACTTTGACTGGTTATAAACCAAAGTGAGACCATTATTAAATGAAGCCAATATTGTTCAAAAATCAGATTTATGTTGTGTTTTAACTTCCCCTTCACAGGATCCACATGATGTGTTTTAAAATGAAACAGCATTGTGAATGACCCGTCTCAGGGAATAACTGAGCCAGTTTGAGTAGTTTTCAAGAAATAAATGTTTTAAAATCTCAAATGATTTATTTCCATTTTAAATGTTTCATTATTAGATCTAGACCAATTTTTATATTACAGTCCAGACAGACAAACATCATCACCCAGGTCTGCTGTTGACAACATAACATATTTTAAATATATGCACTATGATAAAAAAAATGTGGTTGCATTGATGCAGAGTTATCAAAGATAAAATAACAAAGATAAAATAAGAATCATATGCCTTTTAACTTAAAAAAATAAAACAAAGAAACACATCTAAATAGCTGTTTAAACGTGTTAATGGTAATCTTCTGCCACCTGCTGGACTGTAATATAGAAGAAAAATACAATTCAGCAGGGATTTAACTCTTTTATTTACATATATATATATATACATATGTATATATTTACATATATACACAAACTACGAGCAGTTTATCTTTTTCTTTACAAGCTGAAAAGTAACAAATCTATTTCTGATGTCCAGAAATTTCATTTTAGATTAGAGGAATGTCGTTTTTGTATCTGGAGCGATGAACCTGATACAGAAAAATGGGAATGATGTCCCTTGTCACAGTAAGAATGACATTTTAAATGGGTGAAAGTTTTATTTCCGACTTCAACTCAGAAGAATGGAATTAAGGAAATCTCAAATTCACAGCCACTAATTTATAGCATATAGGCTACTTACAAAAAGGTTGATATTCAGTTTTGGTGAAACTGACAGAAAGTTTTAAAAGTCATGCTGAATTATTAATGTTTGAATGGCCATTTAAATTATTTTTAACAAATGAATAATGAATGTAGAATATTTAAATAGAATCATGCAATGGTTTAGTTTAGTCACAGCTCAACCAAAACAGGTTGATTAACTATATTTATTTATAGTTTACATATAGCCTAGTTGAGAAAGATGTTTGGTTGAACAGTAAATATACATTCAAAGGTTTTGAGAAAGCATTTAGATTTACTTATAAAGTTTGTTTGTTTGTTTATTTGTTTCTTTTTTAACATAAAAAAGAGTTAATAAGAAATGTACACACATAACAAGTACAATCAGACAATTAATTTTCATTTCTTTATTAGTATTAGAATGAAATATTCAATAAAATGTTCAAAAAAGGAGTAGGAAGAAGCAAAGCTTATTTAAGTCCTACTCCTCTTTTACATAATTAATATATATCATCATTTATCATAGCCAATAAAGAGCGTAGTTTAAATATGCCATGAGTTTAGCACAGTGAGAAACATTGTTTACATCATTATTTCCCATACACCATACAATCAGCTCATTTTACAATACATTTCAAAAACATTTTGTTTGTATACTTTTTTTAAATGATTTATTTTTACACATTTTTTTAAGGTCTTTTAAAGGTTTTAGTGTATGCTATTTTTCATGCATTATGACATACTAAACGCTGAATATACTGAACTTCTTTTATGTAGGGAGCTAAAATTGTCCTCACAGTTTTAGCAAACACATTCAGGTTTTACTATCATCACTTTTGATGTCAGCAAAACATTTTAAGATGTTTTATAGACGTCTCAAATTTCCCTCGATGTCGTTTTTCTCCTTTCAGTGTCCATCTAAATTATTTGAAGAGTTGGTCCGTTATGCAAATTAGCTGTAAACGTCATGTAGTGAGTTTTGGGACAGCCAATAGCTGCTCTCCTTACTGAGGCCTCACTGGCAGCTGAGAAAACTTCTGTGTCGCTCGCTCGCGCACGGCGCGCCTTACAGAGCCGTACTCGGCACGAGCCTTAATGTAAGTAACCCCAGTCTTCTGTAGTTTTATCTGAGAAATGAAAGTCGCTGTGAGCAAAGAGATGAGACTGGAAGTAAGTGTTAGCCAAGTTTCAGAGCAGAAACAATGTCTGAGTCAGGAGTCATTGTTTGTTTTTAGCTTAGCTAGCTTAGACTAAAAGCTGAAACCAGCTAAAGAAAAGCACGTTTGTCAGGAATATGAAACTTAATTAAACTTTTAGGGCATTATATATTTACAACTTAAATTGTGCGTTATGTTTTACTGTAGAATTGCAGATTTGATCAGGTATAAAATTGTGATTGTTTCTGCTAAATTCAGTAAACCATCTATCCTGTATACGTCGAGACAAGCCCCCTAACCAAATGATAATGCTTCCTGTACTGATCTGTACTTTAAATCATTACATTTTTTATTCAGCTAACGCGTTTCTTTTCAGTTTTGCAGGCGTGTGACTTACAGCAGCAATCATGACGATGGTTTGGATTCATTTTCTCATTTAATGTCTATGAGAGTAGAGTGTCAAAGGTAATGAAAACTATAGAAACAGTGTGAACAAAGAGCAGGATTTCACACAGAAGAAGCATTAAAGTGCATATTTGTTGCTCTCTGTTGCAGGTTGTTGGAGTGGGAGAGATTCATGCCTCCTAAACGCTCCGGCACATTGTCAAAGGCCTCCGAGAAGAGTCCACAGGAGGTTCCCAAACAAAATGATGAACTTATCCAACGTAAGCTGAGAGTGAGGACATGGCTGAACCAAGTTGAGACTGATGATTACAGAGTTGATGAGGAGAAAAACTGTGATGATGTCTACACTTGTTTTGGGAGATATGATGCCGATAAGGACAGAGGAGATGCTGTAGTGATAACTGATAAGGGACTGGATGAGTCAGATGAAGATGGAGGATCTGAATGCAGCAGCATTGCTTCTGGACCTTCATTCCTACATCATACCACATCCAAGAAGCTGAAGACATCCTGGGTCCTGTGCCCTGCCTGTCAACGGCTCTTTGAGATGGCAAAGAGAACAAAAGCACCGATAAAAAACAAACTCCAAGACTATGGTGAGTTCACACACGGCTTGTTTATGAAGCATGAAAAAATCTAATGGTGCTCCTCATAATCACCTGTTTCTCTGATGTCCTCATCAGATCCACAGTCCCTGACCTGTGACCAGTGGGTGTTGATCAAAAAGTGGGTCCCAAAAAAACTGCCTGATGTGAGAAGGTAAGTTATGTGTGCGCACGGCTGCTGGTTTTATAACCAAACAGCGTAGCCCTCATTTATTCTGCTCGTGTGTTCAGGAAGCGCTTGGAAGATGTACAGATGAATAAGGACAGGGAAACGCATGTTGGAACGGGAGCGACACCACCCTGTTCGAGGCCGCGTGTTTTCCTTCAGAGGTGATGCTTCGGTGCACACGTCAAATCCCGTCTCCTTGTTTTCCTATAAAGTAACTAATCTGTAGTTCATGATTGTTTCAGGAACCTTAGACAGTGTTCAACAGCGCGACCAAAGAAGAAGAGAGAGAACGTGAGAAAGAGAACAAGAAAAAACTGTCAGAAATCCCGTGTTGCAAAGCAGCAACGTCTCCAAAGCAACAATCACCACGAGCCCTTCATTGTTAGCTCTGAGGATGACTCTCCGAACGGCTGTCTTAGCAGAAGCGCTTGTGGCAGTCGAGAGATGAAAAATCAGGCTAATGATGAGGTGATGCCCTCTTTGGTAACCACGGAAACCACAAAGCAAAAAGATGTTGGAGCCAAGCAGGAAGCACCAAAGAAGACTAGCGGGTTCAGAGACCTGCTGGTTCAGTTGCGAGGCAGCAAGATCATCAGAGAGAACCATTAGTTGTTTGCTTATATTGATATTTATTTTTGTGTAGCCTGATTCAGGAAATAAGTTAGAGAGAACCACCAAAACGCTGTTGCTGAGTTTTTATTTTTAAAATTGTTTTTTTTTTTGTTGTTGTTGTTAGAAGTTTAAAACTTGTTTTATTTAAAATTCCTTACTCTTTGAAACTGTGAATAAATAATCATTTCTTCTCTAACAGAAATTAACAAACATGTTGAAAACAAGCCATATTTTCTGTTTATACACTATTAGACCTCATACTCTAAGAAAAATACTCAGTTTGTATTCTCAAAATGATAAATATTAGAAATATGGCCTTACTTATGGTTATGTTGATGATGAATTACATAGTGGTGATACAGGAAGGTATCTGTTGGAGACCATGTACAGTGCAACGGGGCGTATCAGTGAATTATGGTTGATTAGTTAAACCACTAACAAGGCTGGACTCCTGCTCTGATACGTTTACACAAAGCTCTGCAGAAATGTAACTACTGTTAGGTTTTGCACAACAGGTTGTATTTTTATAACGTTTATGTTTTAACAAGTTTTATGGAAATATTTCTTCATTATTACTGTTGAAAGTTTAATAATAAAGTCCTAACATGAAATGAGTAGTTGCAGGCTGCTGGCATTCATCCTCCTGCCTTTACCTTTACTTTACTTATTTCTGGAGCTGTTACAAAAAAGCTTTTTTGTTTGTTTGTTTGTTTTTCTTTCCTCAGAAGCTTTAACTATATCACCTGGATGTAACCAGCCTTAGCTGGTATCTGAGAAGCAACCAGTGGCAAAATAAAACTACTAATCCCAGATGGAAATAAGTTACATTAAATCATAAGAACTGAATAAAATCACCAAAATGCTAGAGATTAGATTGTTCAGAATAATCTAGATGAGCGTTTTTCAACACATCCTCAGAGACACCACCCTGTATGTTTTATCATATGTTACCACAACAGACCACTAAAGCGAAGTGGTCTGTGTAGGAGTTATTTTCTAAAGGACCACATGGTGGAGCCATCTGAAATCACAATCCAGTCATTTTCATGTAAACTGCAGCAGACAAGGAAAAAAGACTCGCATGTGTCTATAGATGTATAAATAAATGTGTGTGTGTGTGTGAAACTGCTGACTGGAAAGGTGTTTTCTACGGGACATTTCAGTTTAATCTGTCCTGCAGGTTTTAGGTGCTTTCCTGCACCAACACACCTGCTGCAAGTTAATTAGATCCAACGGCTTCTTCTGCGCCTGGTTCACCGACTCTGTCCTGCATGTTTTACATGTTTACTCACTGTGATATGCCTGATTGAATGCCTCAGTTTAACATGGAGATCCATTAGTCTGGATTAGATGTGTTGCTACTAGAGTCCACAATCCAGAGGGGCAACCAGGGGACTGGGACTTCTAAAGGGGCCCTTAAAGAGCCCAGGAGCTCTCTGAATCTTTCATCACTCATTGTGATTAATAGTAAAAATTCACATCAACGCAGAGTTAAAGTTTCTCCATTTTTTTATCATCAGTGTTTATAAAAACTTTGTGCAGAAAAGTACTGGTGCAACTTTCAGGCCCGGTTTCGTGTGTAAGCAATGTCATAAATGAGACCCCCCGGACATTTTGTTCACATGGACTGGTGTTTTGAGAGCCTGTGAACACAAACGATTTAAACCAGATCCCAAAATGGGATCAAATGGGTTTCATTAAAATCTGTAAAACAATATAACACATGTATCCTTAATAAAAAACAAAAAAAAAAACTATTAAATTAAATTAAAAGCCACTTATTAGGGTATAACTTGTGCCTCCATCAATTTCTGTCCATGCACTGGGTTTTGTTTGGTCAGTGAACTGGTGGAGCGATTTGTTCCTAACAAAAGTAAAGCCATATGTTGTTCATCTAACGAGACATAAACATGAAAACTTTGCTCTTGTCTAATATAACCACCGTATGGAGGACATTTAAAGGCACTATTCAGTCACAGTTAACTGGTTACATGTTGCTTAAAATGGATTTAACTCATCAGTCCAAGTGTTTTGGCGAGATCTGCAGTGTTAATGTTTCTAGATGGCTGTGCTGATATTGAATGTGGAGGAAGGGTGGGGAAAGTGAGAGGCAGATAAGGGGCTGGAGTTTCACTCTTGACATTTGAAACAGTTTTTCCCCTCTGTCTTTTTTCTGTGTACTTATGGGATTAGTGAATTAAGAGAGGAATGGGGATTTACAGTCAGAGCAGTCAGGAAATGGCCCGCTGAGACCCGAGTCTGCATCACACACAGATGAGTTGTTTTTTTTTAGAATTTAGGTTGTGTTTACATGACAACATTTCCAAGCAAAGGCAACAGCGCTGCAGTGTGGATGCCGGGCCTGTGGTTATACTGCTCCAATGTGTGCTCTGCATCCTCATCACACATGAAGACATAACATTGTGAGGTGGATCGGTCATCACAGTGGATCCACCATCTAAGTCATGAGATAAGTGTAAATAATATTTAGCCTACATTTACCAAGTAACTGGTGTTTTATCAGGGCTGTCAAAATGATCCATTAATGCACAGATAAAGCTGAGAAATTAGCACTTTCATTTTAACACATTACCACATAATTAACAACGTACACACACAGCTTTAGACTTCTATAACTGGTATTATCTCTGTGAGAGTAAGCGGTGAACTGAATTCACCAAAACCCACTTTAACATGCTTATTTATGAATACCTGACTGTTTTCCAGCCTTACATTTAGAGTAGGGCTACAAAACGCCGTCCCACGAGCACCGCTGTCAGATTAAACAGATGCTCTGACTCATCAGTTAGAATCAGGTGAGTTGGAGCAGCATCACAGTGAAAACCTGCAGGACTACAGCCCTTGTGAGATCAAGTTGAACAGCCCTGTTTTAGACAATGGCTGCAATAGGACCTGCATGATATACCAGTTATTAACAGAGTCCTCGCCTGGGGGGGGGGGCGCACACCAACGTGTGTTATCTTCAGTCTCATGACTCAATAAGTCTTAGAATCACTTATCTAGCACAGCTTTTTGCAAACTGGGGATCCCGAGATAATTCCAGGTAACCAGATACAACACTGTTTAAATAAAACCTACATTTTGGATTTTTATGATGGTGTCAATATTAACAACTGCATTGATCCAAAAAGATTCATCTGTGGATTCAATGCATTAATACTAATGTGCTTATTAACATATTCTCTGTAACTTTGATTTTATACAACTTAGGTTTAATCTAATTGTCAGAAAATACTAATCTTAAATTAATTATATGAGTTATGAAGGTCAAAATATTAAAAACCTATTTCACTTAGTACCAAATACATGAAGAATGACACTGGAGCAGGTTTTCTAACTAATTACTGATAACCTCCAATAATAAAAAAGTTTATAATAATTTACAGCCTTTGCACTTTTACTTGATCAGATAGACACATGGCAACAATATAAAACCCTAGCATGACATGACATCGTGATGAGGACAACAATAAATAAATAAGATTTTTTGCACAAACATAAACCCCAACACAATGTGCAAGAAATAAAATTAAAAGCATTGATATGATTAAAAGTAATAAACATAAACAACGGGACACCACCATTAATAAGAAGGATGAAATAATAAATATAATCCCAGCTATTATAACTGAGTTACTTTGTCATTACTGAGAAGAGTGATGGGGTGGAGAGGAAGGGCAGTCAGTTGTTTTTACAATGGAGGGCTCTGTGGTGTTTACCTTACAGAAGCAATTCATATAAAAACAGCACAGGAGATGGGTCCTGCAGGATTCTGTTTGTCTAATTACAGAACAACACACATGAGTGTTATTGCTCTTTTCACTATATTAGTAAGTCTAGATTTAGTGTTATTGAGCCCAATCATGCAGCAATACCGTATGTGGTGATGCTGCCAAGCACAGCATCAGTGAAAATAAGCACCATCTCAGGTCTAACCTCTGTGTTACAGACCTCCCTACAAGCAAAGCGAGCAGGTTGAGACTGTTAACGGTTACGGTACTCTTTCTAAACATATAACCAAAGGTTAGCCTTTATCCTGAGAGCGGGCACAATGTGGTTGTTGTAGGATCTTAGTTGTGCTGCATGGTGCAGAGCAGTTTGTGAAGAAAGTCATCAGGTCCTGGAAGTTTATGTTGTTCAGTGTTTTCTGCACCTGCTTGGGTTCAGTTAATACGTCATTAAAAGAATCAGTGGAGCTAAAGGCATTCAGGACCTCTTGCTTCAAACATTAAAAAAATGAATTTAGTTCTTCTTGTCTGAATCATCCAGTTACCAGTTGTTTCCCAGTAGAAATCATGTTTTTCATCCAGTCCCATAGCCTTCTATCGTCTTATGGAGAAACTTTGCTCAATCTTTGTTCCTAAAAGTCAACTTTTTTTTTGTTCTTTGCAAAATGGCTCTTACTTTTACCTCCCTCCCCTTTTTTCTTATTTGGTTTATCAACTAAGGACAAAAAAAGGTTTAGATTGATGAAAATAAAATCTCAAACCAAAGTGTCTCATTTTCTCTTGTTTGGTTTGATTTTTTTAGTCTTTTTAACTTTAGGAGAAATAAAATGTTTGTCTATACCTCCAAAGTGTGAGGAAACCAGGAAACCGTGAACATGGACATGTCCTAATGTGTTCTTTGAATTGGAGAAATACTTGGACCTCAACTGATGTAGGACACAAGTGGACAGGAACACATATTGAGAAACTTCGTCCTAGTAAAACAGACTGCAGACATGTTCTACTCTCCATTTCCTCTCATATCTGCATCTTTTAACGTAGTTCCAGGGTACAGTGTTGTATTCTAACCTAATAAAACCTACATAAGTGTTGAATTATTGCTAACAAACCAGGTTGGAGGTTATAGAGTATTAAGAAGGTTGCTCTGAGAAAAGTGACACACTCCCTATAAATACACAGTTGATGCTCCACTGACAGGGAAAGATCAGAGGAGTCTTACAGTCTGGTGTTTACGAGAACAAGCAGAGGAAGGCTGATAAGCATCTGATGTTCATTCAAAAGACAACCGACTCTGCCTCCTCCTCGCTGTCTTCCTCATGTGTACCTGTATGACGCACACAGAACAGGTATGTTCACCCTCTGATGAGACTCCTGCTGCCTATCCCGATGTAACCGAGCATGAAGTGTGGAAAGATACAAACAAACAGGCGGAATACGTGTCTGCTTCTCATTCCTTCTATTGCCAACACGTCCCAAGTCTCAGACAATTACACAGCGCGCGCGCGCACACGCATAACGTGGCATCCTGTGATAGATCTACTATCAGTACCTGACACCTCGAAAACAGGAAAAAACTTTTTCAGCAGATGTGTTGGAGGCTTTATGGGAGGAGCATGGAAACCAGTATAAAAGCCACTCAGAGTGGAATCCCAGTCAGAGTTTCCCACCGTCTCCATCATGTCATACTTTGAGGTAAGAGTAACCTTCTCAGGCCTGGAAACAATCTTACAAATATGATCTTCATCATCATTTATCATCTGTCCGCAGCATATCGTGTTGGACTACGACTATAACGACACTGGTTCTGGTTCTGGCTCAGGCTCCGGGGAGGTGGGAGCGGAGCTGGAGGAGCCCTGTGATGTGGAACATGTGATGACAGATGAGCTTCAGCGGGTCTTCTTGCCTGTGGTCTACTCCCTTATCTTCATCCTGGGCATCACCGGAAACGGCCTGGTCGTGGTGGTGCTGGGCTGCCAGCGCAGGTGAGGACAGGTGAAGGATTACGGTGACTCTAAGAAGTGATTGTGACAGCTGTGTGTGTGTGTGTGTGCAGGTCTAAGTGCAGCCTAACAGACCGGTACCGCCTCCATCTCTCTGCTGCGGATCTGCTTTTTGTTCTGGCTCTGCCTTTCTGGGCTGTGGATGCAGCTCTGGCGGACTGGTGTTTTGGAGCTGCAGCCTGTGTTGGTGTGAATGCGATCTACACCGTGAACCTGTACGGCAGCGTGCTCATCCTGGCCTTCATCAGCCTGGACCGGTACCTGGCGGTGGTCCGCGCCACAGACACAAACACTGGTGGTCTGAGGCAGCTGCTGGCACACAGACTTGTGTATATAGGTAAGGAGAAAATGACTCTTCTGGCTCATAATACCTGCAGTCTCTCACCTCTTTGTGCCTTCTCCATCTCTGTGCAGGAGCTTGGATGCCTGCTGTCCTGCTTGCGGTGCCAGACTTGATATTTGCCCGAACCCGTGAAGGAGGAGAGGGATCCACTCTTTGCCAGCGATTCTACCCAGAAGACAACGCTCCTATGTGGGTTGCAATCTTCCACCTCCAGCTTGTCCTGGTCGGTCTGGTGATTCCCGGTCTGGTTCTACTGGTGTGCTACTGCGTCATTGTGACCAGGTTGACCCGGGGCCCTTTGGGGGGCCAGAGGCAGAAGCGGCGCGCGGTCCGGACCACCATCGCCTTGGTGCTGTGCTTCTTTGTGTGCTGGCTCCCTTATGGAGCGGGCATCTCTGTGGACGCGCTGCTGCGCCTGGAGGTCCTGCCGCGGAGCTGCAGGCTGGAGGAGGTTCTGGGTGTGTGGCTCGCGCTGGCTGAGCCCATGGCCTTTGCGCACTGCTGCCTGAACCCGCTTCTCTATGCCTTCCTGGGAGCTGGCTTTAAGAGCTCGGCCCGCAGAGCCCTCACTCTGAGCCGGGCCTCCAGTTTGAAGGTTTTACCTCGGAGACGTCCCGGGACCTCTACGACCACAGAGTCCGAGTCCTCAAGTTTACACTCCAGCTAGTGCTGACTGTGTTTATGTGTATATTCTGTATATATATGAGAAGAAGTTTGATTTAAAGGAGCAGTCTGCTGGTTCACGACGTTCCTCTGACATTTCTAACGTGTTAATATGAAGCTGTATGCTCACATAGTTGTACATTTTTGTAATAAATATATGCAAATAACTCATCCTTGTGAAAATTGATTTTTTTTATTCTCCACCATTTTCTTCCTGATTGAAACTGTGAATTCCTGGCTGCACTATCACTCAACCACATCTAATCCCACCCTCACCAGAAATGGTGTCAAAAACCCCAACACAAACATTTCTAGTGCAGCAAACTTCCTAATTAGAGGAGGAAAAAGGTCAAATAGTTTAATCACAACAATACAGTAACAGGAAATGTGAACTAGAAAGATTAAACCAGAATCAAATGTAGTTATTCACAGCTATTGTCTCAAACATTCATAATAGCTTTTTGGAGAGCGTCCTTTATATTGTGACATGTTGATTCATGACTGCAGTTCTTAATCTTAGATCTAATAGTTCTTAGAAATATGTTGAAAGGGGGAATTATTCCTCATATAAAGCATCAGCGTACCATTGAATAAAATCATCACCATCCAGCTGTCTGGCACCTGAATTCATCGATCCAGAACATGACCACAGCAAAAATGTCTATAGTGAAAAAAGAAACCGGGCCTGAGATGGGTCATGTGATAGCCAGGTGTGTGAGACAGAGTGTGTGTGTGCAGGTTGATGTTATAAACAGTTTGCACCTTCTACGTGAGAGAGGAGGAAACATGACAGGGTTTATTTCCAGCACTTAATGCTCACACATGCACAGAAGTGCTTCCCATGTGCACTGCTTCCACCTGGAAGTGAGAGAAACAGAAGCTGGAAGTTAACTGTGTCCTGTTTCCTGGTGAGAGGAGGAGGAGGAGGCGATGAAGAAAAGAGTTGTGTGAGAGAGCATAGAAAGGATGCGAGCTGCAGTGAGTGAACATGATGGTATGGAAGTGGGCGTAGCTCTCATCATAAATCATTCACCAGCATCAAGTAATGTGTGTGTGTGTGTGTGTGTATAGAAATGTATATACAGGAGAGGTATAAGTGGGAAAACACACCTACATGGGGCTTTATTTATTTTTCATCCTTCCTACCCCCAGTTTTGCTCAACACATTCGTTGATACACAAACACACACACACAAAATTCACTTCTATTCATAGTGTATTCAAAACAGGAAAGACTTCCTGCAGCTCATTTTAGGAAAAACAAGCAGCTTAAACAATTAAACACCCGAGCAGCTCTGCACTCACTGACACAAACTCACATCACAAACAAGCAGCCGATGCTGTAAACTCATTACTTTCTATCACAGCCATCATTTATAAAGTCTCGGTTAGGGTGCTGAGTCCATCGTCTTGTTCTTCCAGAAAATATTTTAAAAAGGGAAGATTATGTTATAATTAATTTCAGTCTTCAGCCTACACTAACACAACTCAGCAACCCCTGTCCCTTCATCCCTATGCTAAACTTGGGGTGTGTTTTTATTCCCCACTTCACCGTGGGGTGAGCATAATTAATATCCCAAACGAAACAGGAACAGTCAGTTCAAAAGGCTCTCTGAGCTGTGTGGCGAAGCCCTGAACAATGCTCCATCACGCATTCAGATGAATAGCAACAACTTAAACAAACGTGTTTGTTTCGCCTTTATTTGCTCCGATATTAAGACTTGTTGTCTGGTTGGGTTTCAGCACACTCTCTACCCCACTTGTCCAGGCATTCACTATTAACTTTTGACATCTCGATTGTTTCAGTGCATTGAAAGGTTTGCTCACTGACCCAATACCCTTGACCCTTACTTCTTTGTAGTCGTCCCATTATGTTCAAAACAACTGTCTTGATACGTGACCTTATATGAAATGTGGGATTTATGAATATGAAGGGCTGTGAGTCAGACTGAGTCATGTTAGTTTGACATTTGCTGCACATGAATAAATGCCCCTGAAACAAAGGCAACGTGTCACCACCTGAACGCTGATAAACCAGGAAATTTGTGTTTTTTACGTCTGCATATCCTGTTTCTTTGACATGTTTGTATGATTGTATTGTGCTTCATCCTCTGCTTCACACCTGACATCAAAGGTTTCATCTCGCTGCACGAGCTGGCTTTGTGTCTGAAAAAAGAGACATGAAAAAACATCAGCTCTTGCATCTGATTGCAGAAACACATCTACTAATGTTTCAAACAAGCAGCTGGAAAGGAAAGGTGGTGCAGCTCAGAGACATGGTTGGGTATAAAAAGAGCACCTTAGAGACAGAGTCTCTGAAAAGAAAAGACAGCGCAGGGTTGAAATCTGCAAAAAGATGAGTTAAATAACACTTTCATTAATCACAGACATGGACACAGTCCACCATATCATCCACAAACTCAGTTAAATCCCCCAAAGAAGTTATTTAAAAGTGTAATGCAGAGAGGCTGCAGCCATGCCGGAACAAAAATCACCCTAAAATAAACCAAGTGTGACTATAGCTGTGATGGCTGGAAGAATAAAAGTCTTCTCATGGAGGCTGCCTTTACTAGCCTGAAAAGCAGCACGTCCACCTGGTTAGTTGTCAGATGAAAAACATTATCCATCCCTGGCGGTGGTGGTGAGGTATAGGCCTAAAGGAACTTTCACATTCAGGTAAGCATACTGGAAGGGATGGAAAGGGTTTAAGATATCACATTCTATTCTATTCTATTCTGTTCTATTCTATTCTATTCTATTCTATTCTATTCTATTCTATTCTATTCTATTCTAT
>JBAMHV010000008.1:4553863-4570759 GCA_037177535.1 Pseudomugil gertrudae
ACAACACAAGCATGAAATCAAACAACGAGGAACAGCATAGATAAGTGCCAGACTGCTGCAAGTCTGGTTGGACACATTAAGATGTTTCTTAATTCCATCAAAATAAGCTTGACAGAATTTATCACAGCAGTGTTTTGCAGGCCACGGCCACCCAAAGATCCAGCAACCGGCCTCACACAAGATGTGTATAGGATGCTGTTAACACTGCGGCATTTAGGAAGGTCTTGTCAATGAGACGTTTCTAACAATAACTAATTCAGCTTCCTGTTTGTATCCTACCTGTAATCAGAGTGATTCCCATCGATCAAAACTCAGCCGAAAGTTGATTTTCTGCTATCTCAGAGGACGAGAGGAAGTGAGAAGAATAAAGAGAGATGTCTTCCTGTGCTTCTTTCATGAATCTGACATGATGTGTGTTAGTGTTAAGCACGCTGGTGCTGTTGTGTAACTCAGTGGGAAAGATCTCAGGGGGAGAAAACACAGTTGTAAAGCGTGTTTTCTGACCATCAGAATGCTTCAGAGCAATGACAATGTATAAAAATGTCACCGCACCATCAAATGAGTCAGACATGCACATTTATAAGGTGAGAAGACACGCAGCGTGACTTTAGGAGAAGATGGGATGGCACGCAGCGCTACACAGTCAGTTTTTTAGATATCTTCCTACCATCAGATTCAATTGTCTCATTTTCAGCAGTTGTATTTGTTTCCTTTGTTTTATTTGTGATTAAAATATTCTGTTTCATTAACATTTTATACATAATCTCAGATGTTTTTTGGAACTGGACTTGTACATACAGTGGGTCTGTGTAGCTGCATGTACTGTAATTTGGTCACACTTCTATATTATCAAACTTATGCGTGTGAGCGTTTGCAAGACTTTTTTTCATGTGTGTGTGCCTACAGATGGCCAGTTTCCCTCATATTCAGACAGGCTGAGTTTCCTGCTGCTGAACAATTGTGGGAACACCAGAGGTCAAGACAAAAGACGAAATAAAGAGACTGAGTTGCATCCAAATGGCCTGCAATAACTTCCTGCTTTGTTCCTGGTGGGTTCATACAATGTGACAGGTGAAACCAATAGCCGGCCGTGAGTGTTTGCAATGACCCCAGCAGGTGTAGTCGTGAGAATGATGTGGGAAAAATTAGAAAAAGGTATCAATGGATGTATGAAGCAGAAGATATGGCTGGAGCGGATTGCTGCAGAAGCAGGCTGCAGATGCTCTTTGCTGTTTTTAAACTCTGGCTATGTGTTGCTTTTTTAATTCCTGTTGTGATTTGAAGTGTTTTAAAAGAGTGTACCAAAAAATTCTAGTTTTTACATCTTTTAATCACTTTTTAATATTTTATCATCATTATTTTTAACACATTCCTGATTGAGAGCACAATCTGTTCCCTGTGATGCACAGTGGCTATTCATGGTTGTAAGCTGTTTACTTGGACTTTCTTTGGTTCATTGTTTCTTTGCCCTGAATTAAAAAAGAAACATTTAGTGACCATTTTCTGAGGTTTTCAGAACTGAAGTTGAACAACAAAAAAGACATTTGAGCTTTGGTCCAGTTGCCATTTCACGGTTGGTGTCTTAGACCTGTGAGAAAGCAAAAAGACTTGTAGTCATAGTATCATAGTGACTCTTCATATATCACCTAACACCAAAGCTCCGTAATTTCCTCCTTTCATTCAGGATAAACAGTTGTTGTGGTTAGTTGAACTGTGGATTGTAATTATTCCTGTTTTTCCACAAATAAACAGCCGTTTAACAGACGTGATTAAGAACTGGTGTGGGTTGAGGAGGATGATAACCGCTGTTTTCAACAAGCCGATTAGCAACCACCATGAAAGTTCAAAGAAGGAAGCCATGCAGACAGACCAGTCAAGTTGGAATGATTATCTGTAAAAGACTACTGGGACGAAAAAGAAAACAACTAGAAACAACCAGGCAGGGCACATACCAAGACACCCAGAATAGGCTGTACTTTTACAGTTCTGACTACCACAAGCAACAACAAAACAACAAAGGACAAAGATGACACATTGTATTGTATATTGCACTATAATAATTTATCAAGCTGGATAACAAAAACTATTTAAAATGTGCACATAGAGGAACAACAAGGCACCATTGAGTAGTGGAGAGGTTATATGATGTGTAATAAATAAGCCAAAAATAAAAAGCAGTGACTAGTAGTCTGAGCAATAGTTACTAGTAAGCAATAGTTACTAGTAAGCAATAGTTACTAGTAAGCAATAGTTGGCAACTACAACAATATTCTCTTTGTTGTGAAACTAATGTTGGGAAAACACATCTTTTTATTTATTTGATGCTTTCTTGCTTCATGGAGCGTTTCTAAATCGAGTGTTATTGTAAACATATACGAGTGTTTACTGCCACCCAGTGGTCACAGTTAGCAATGACAGTTGTTGGTTTTCTGTCACATTCAGCACGACAAGATGGCTTTATGGTACATATTTATAATAACTACTGATGTTACTATAACAATGACCATGTATAAAACCTTATTATTAGGAGGTATTATTGTTTTTAGACAGTAATTGTACCTTTAGTGAGGTGCAAAGCTGAAAAAGGAAATAATAAACCAGGTAGACATCTTCACACATGCATCACTCTAGTGTTTGCCTTTATCTCCACAAAAATGTCAAACTGTGTTTTTATGCTCTGTATTCTTCCACAACAATGTTTAACACATAAAGGAAGATGTTTGACTATACAAACAACATTAAATATTTCAGTATTTCATTCTCAAACAATCAGACACAGATTCATTTTTTACTCTTAACTTTATGATTTATTCAAACTCATCTTAAGACCTTTGGTATTGTTGCATCACTGGGTTGGATATAATCTTTAGACTGGCTTCATCACAGCCAGCTACAACCGTAATGTGTTGCTGTTATTTATTTAGATCTTTATGCATGTGTCAGTCTTCTTTTAGATTGTATCTAGATGAATGTGACATAGTTGTATCACACATTAAGACAAAAATGTGTCAGAAATAAACAAATTTACTCATTTCTACTGGGAAAATGTTGAGACATATACTTTAAAAATCTAATATTTTCTCTTTTGGCTGAAATAACCAAATGAGACACTTTCTACAGCCATCAACCAGTCTCCAGTATAAACTGGGAGAAACTTTTTAATGTTTGTCTTTGTATATTTGAAGTGTCTTGCACAGAGTATCTGTTTTAAATCACACCTAAAGATTAGGATTCTGGTCATTAACTGGATTGTTCCAAATAGTTTATTCTAAGTTCAGGTCACAGGTAAGGGATGCAGTGCTGGGCTCAGGAAGACAGATCATCTGTCAGCCTGAGCCCTGGATGTAGATCACATTTATCCTCTTAGGCCGGGAGACTGCCTCGTACAATGTGATGTGCTTATCACTGTGTGTGAATATTAAGACTGGGTGTGTGTCTAAAATATCAGACTGAACAGATATCAAACTGTTATAGTTATCTGATCCTTTGCTTGCTTCACTCTGCTTCCTGACATTCTGTATACAGAGGTTTGTGATTAGGTTTATTAGTACTAAAACATTCATAGCAGAGCTCAGAACATTACCAGATCCTAGTTTAATCGAATATTTTTAGTCATTTTTGAATGATTTGTCTCTCATACAGTTTTCAAAATTAGAAAAGGTTTTGAAAAGGCTTTGATACTCTGATTGACCCATTGCATTCTGGCACACCACAATTACCCTGATGTTTTTTTTTTTACAGTAAATGTTTCCCCTTTGCAGACTGATCATGAAGCTCAAACATGTATTTCTGATGGGAAATGCTTTTCCGTAGGTCCCTTTGTGACTATATGCAGTTGTTTAAACCTTATAAATCAACTTATAAATCAACTCAAGATCTGTTCTTGGCCTGGACATGCTATGATGGCATGGTATGTGGATGCTACCAGCTTCAAACAATGAAACTATTCATTTTTTATTATCTTAAAATATTTATAACCCCACCCAGAAAATGTGCACCAGCCATTTTCTTCCTGAAGACACCAGAGTCCTTTGGATCCCGCTATGGGGAGAATGAGAGCAAAACAAACTAAATATCTTAGGGTTAAATAAGACACACTCTTTCAAATTGATGGGTAATAACCTAATAGCCAGAACCTAATCTGTACCTAATCATTTGTACCAGATACAATTAACCCGATTCCAAGCTTTAAAGTCAATATTTGGCATATTTTGGCATAACCATCAACCCAGTCTAAACCCTTTTAAACCAGCTGTCTTATAATTGCTTTAATAAGTAATCAGGAGAAGTTCATCATTCTCCCATGGAGGCTAAACATAGATGGAGGTTCTGCTTCACACTTTTTACTTTATTTCGTTCTCATTTCTTAAGAACACCACTCTCAGACACTCTTTATCTGTCTCGATGGTTTATTTTAGGGCAGATTATTTATTTAGTGTCCTACTTATCCAGTTGTATAAAACCCACTGAGGTTGGATATGTAAGATCTTTTGCTATAACACCTTGTTGGTGCAAATATTTTTTTATTTTATGTCTGTTAAGAAGTTATCTTTCTCACCAGGAATATAAAAATAACTAATTTTAGTAAACCATATAGTAAGCTTTTCATTAGTCTTCATATTTATAACAACATCGTTCTGTTCTAGTTGTTTAGAAGCTGGAAAGAAACGTGTCATTTATGATACAATGCGCATGTGCAGCATAAAGATACAAACCCACCCTCCATGCAGGAAACGTGCCGGAGATGGCGTTCTCGCTTCTGATTGGCTACTTACCGGGGAATATGTACATGGCAACACAGATTGGTCCAGAGCAGCGCGCCAAACGTCACGTGGCCTCTCTTTTCGCGCGAAACTGAGCTCTGTTGTCAGGACGTGAACGTGTAGCGGTGTGGAAAAAGTCCTGTGCAGTAACCAGAAGAGTCTTTTTTTCTTCATCGTGCTGCAGTTTGATAGTTTTTGCGCAGAATGGATGTTGCTACCGCGACCGCGGAAAATGCCGGAGCGATGGTGAAAGACGAGTTGGCTGAAAAATGCCAGAAGTTGTTCCAGGCTTTCCTCGAGGAGTAAGTCGTCCAATGGATGCCTTTGCATTGTTGTTGTGGACGAATCTTGATTAAGTTGTACCCATCCTGTGCGGGCTGATCGGTTTCTTTCCGCATATATAAACTGTTTGACTTTGTGTTGTGCAGGTTTCAGTCCGGAGATGGAGAGGTGAAATATGTCCGGGAGGCCGAGGAGCTGATCAGACCTGAGAGGAACACACTGCTTGTAAGCTACACAGACCTGGAGGGGTTCAACCAGGAGCTGGCTACAACCATCCAGGAGGAATACTACAGGTAAGCCAAACACATGAGCATGCAGGAAGTGCTGCAAATGACGACTCTGATCCATGACAGCTGAAGAAACCAGCTGAATTTTTAAGGATGAATTTAAAGTTTGTATATATGTTGATGCTGTATCACAGAATAACTCACCTGTTGGAGGTTCTGAGTAACCAGAGGTATTTTCTGTTTTCAGAGTGCATCCATATCTCTGCCGGGCAGTGCGTAATTTTGCTCGGGATCATGGGAATGTTCCTCCTACCAAAGAGTTTTATGTTGCTATTGAGGATCTGCCAACCAGGCACAAGTAAGACACAAGTTTGAGTGGGTTTTCATGGAAATGACCAATGAATGCCACAATGAACCTTTTATCGTGTCTAATTTAGGATCCGTGAGCTGTCCTCCATGCGTATCGGCACCCTGGTGAAGATCAGTGGTCAGGTGGTGAGGACTCACCCAGTCCATCCTGAACTGGTGAGCTATTCTGCACCATTAACAGATCCGGACTGCTGCACTTGTCTTAGTTTTTACATGTTTATGGCGATTTTCTGACCTGCTCCGTCGTTCCAGGTGAGTGGGACCTTCCTGTGCATGGATTGCCAGACTGTGATCAAAGATGTCCCTCAGCAGTTCAAATACTCCCCTCCAACTATCTGCAGAAACCCCGTCTGCAACAACCGCTCTCGCTTCCACCTCGACACACACAAATCCAAGTTCATCGACTTTCAGAAGGTAACCGGGACAGCAGGACAGATAAAGTTAACAAAAAAAGTCAGTCCTGAAGTTCCTGACGCTGTATGTGCTTTTGTTTTAGGTGCGTATCCAGGAGACGCAGGCGGAGCTGCCTCGCGGTTCAATCCCTCGCTCCTTGGAGATCATCCTGAGGGCAGAGGCTGTGGAGACGGCTCAGGCTGGAGACCGCTGTGACTTCACAGGGACCCTTATTGTTGTACCTGATGTCTCTCAACTCAGCACTCCTGGTATATTTTTTAACTCTGTCAACAAAGAACTTGGTAGTTCTTGCCTTTTATGACAGTCTGTATTGGTGTTATCCAGGTATTAGAGCAGAGAACAGTACCCGTGTGCCAGGAGGTCCTCGGGGGTTTGAAGCTGAGGGACTGAGAGGACTGAAAGCTCTGGGAGTGAGAGAGCTGTCTTACAGACTGGCCTTCCTGGCATGCAACGTGGCCCCGACCAACCCACGGGTAAGAAACCCACACTGGTGTTCAAGCTACTAAAGCAGCCTGGAGTGGAGCTAAAGCTCTGTGTGTTACTGTAGTTTGGAGGTAAAGAGCTGCGCGACGAGGAGCAAACAGCTGAAAGCATAAAGAGCCAGATGACAGAGAAGGAGTGGGAGAAGGTGTTTGAGATGAGTCAGGACAAGAACTTGTATCACAACCTGTGCACCAGCCTCTTCCCCACCATCCACGGTCAGTGATCAGACCATTTTTCTGTTAGATGCACTTTGCTTTATAGAAGTGCTTTTTAGCTAAATGTTGCAAATGATTGGTGGCGCAGGCAATGACGAGGTGAAGCGTGGGATCCTGCTGATGCTGTTCGGAGGTGTTCCCAAGACAACCATGGAGGGAACTTCTCTCAGAGGAGACATCAACGTCTGCATCGTTGGAGATCCGAGCACTGCGAAAAGCCAGTTCCTTAAGTATGTGGACGTGGTTTCTGTTGCATCCTGGTAGTTTACATCAATTTGTAAGTAATCTGAAACTCTGTGTTTAGGCATGTGGAGGAGTTCAGTCCCAGAGCCGTGTACACCAGCGGGAAAGCCAGCACTGCCGCGGGTCTGACGGCAGCGGTGGTCCGAGATGAGGAGTCGCATGAGTTTGTCATTGAGGCCGGAGCTCTGATGCTCGCCGACAACGTGAGTGCTACTAGATCTAACAGAGCCTGACTGGTAAACGTGGCTGCATGCTGTGGTATTGACAGCCGTATTCTCTTTCAGGGTGTTTGCTGCATTGATGAGTTTGATAAGATGGACATTAAGGATCAGGTGGCCATCCATGAAGCCATGGAACAGCAGACCATCAGTATCACCAAGGCTGGAGTTAAGGTACCGCTTCAGATCCAAACCACTGCATGTCGGATAAGAGAAACTTCTAGCAAATACAAGCTGGAATCCAGAAGAGATTTCAGCTCCCTGCTGCAGAGTAAACTGATTTATTCCCCTCCTCTCCTCTCCTCTCCCCCAGGCCACCCTGAACGCTCGCACGTCCATCCTAGCTGCTGCCAACCCTGTGAATGGGCGTTACGACCGAAGCAAGAGCCTGAAGCAGAATGTTAACCTGACCGCTCCCATCATGAGCCGCTTCGACCTCTTCTTCATCCTGGTGGATGACTGTAACGAGGTTCGTGAACACAGTCTAGATATTTCATGTTTTTTTCTACCTGTAGTGACTCAGCCTCTGTCTCATGTATGCTGTGTATGTGAATCTCAGGTTACAGACTACGCTATCGCCAGGCGCATTGTGGACCTGCACTCACGTGTTGAAGAGTCCGTGGACAGGCTTTACACTCTGGATGAGATCCGTAGATACCTGCTCTTTGCCAGGCAGTTCAAACCTAAGGTGTGTGTGTGTGTGTGTGTGTGTGTGTGTGTGTGTGTGTTCAAGAACCACACCAACACAAAGAAACCTACATTTTTGTTCAGTTGCTTTAAAACTTGTTCAGTTCAGGTGTGACGCTGCTCTCTGGTGGGATGTGGGGTCTGTTTTCATGGCTCTGAGCTAAGGGGCTTATAGGTTTTATAACCCCTTCCTGTTTGCAACGTACCTTCACAGATCTCCGGTGAATCAGAGGAGTTTATCGTGGAGCAGTACAAGCGTCTCCGCCAACGTGACGGAACTGGAAGCGTGTCCAAATCTGCCTGGAGGATAACGGTGCGGCAGCTGGAGAGCATGATCCGACTTTCAGAGTCCATGGCTCGCATGCACTGCTGTGATGAAGTATGTTTTACCCAAAATGGAAAAAAAAAACTCCAGAAGTCTGTTTTAATGACGGTCGATGAAAGCTTACAATCATCCTGCATAGTGGAGAAACTGATATTTACTCTTCACGGCTGCAGGTGCAGCCCAAACATGTGAAAGAGGCTTTCCGTCTTCTCAACAAGTCCATCATCAGGGTGGAGACGCCTGATATCAACCTGGAGCAAGAAGATGAGATGGAGGAGGAGGAGGAGCAGCAGCAGGAGGAAGGTACTGTCCCGACTACAAAACCACCCTGATATTCATACACGTGCTGCATTCTTTTGTCAAAATAAACTTACTGTCTTGTTAATGTCTTTTTTTTGCAGGCAACATTGTCCCAAATGGAATAAATGGCGTAAATGGTCATGCAGACGGTATTAATGGTCATGTTGATGGTGTGAATGGCCATGCTGAGCCCAAACCGTCTCTCCGCTTGTCTTTCTCGGACTACAAACGCATTTCCAACCTGCTGGTGCTGCATCTGCGCAGGGCGGAGGATGGTAAGCAGCTTTTCTTCTTTTTTGTGGTGATTCAAGGTTTTTCTTTTTCCTTCATGTTTTTATTACTGTCCGCATTGCAGCTGAGGAAGAGGAGGAGTTGAAGAAAACCGCCGTGGTGAACTGGTATCTGAAAGAGATCGAATCGGAGATAGACTCGGAGGAGGAGCTCATCAACAAGAAGGGTCTGATAGAGAAGGTTATCCACCGGCTGGTGCACTATGTGAGTAAAACGTTTGCAGGTATGAAGTTAAATGTCCAGATGCAGAGCTGTCTGTTTACAGAACATCTGTTCATGCAGGATCACATCCTCATTGAGCTGTCTCAGGCTGGGCTGAAGGGCTCAGAGTCAGAGAGCACAGCGGGGGAAGCTGTTCTGGTCGTCAACCCCAACTACAATCTGGAGGACTAAACTTGCCTTCATAGCCTAAAACAATACATAATGTTCAGTGTTTTACTGGATGTACCACAAGCTTGATAAAGGTATTTGAGATGGTTGGTTTATTTGAGTTGATCTCAACTGTAAAAAGACTAAATTTCTGGAAGTCAAGAAAATTAGGATGTTGTAAATATGCTGCTTTGATTCTTCTAGTTGGTCACTGGCTTATGGGACTGAGTCAACTGTTTATAACCTGTTTGTTTTCCATTGTGGGACACAAAGGGCGAGGCTTACCAACATAGTTTCAAGTTATATTGTTTTTGTAATATTATGACAAAGTGAGTGTGAAATGTTGTTCAGAATAAAATGTTTCTGTAAACGCTCGTTTTATTTTCTTGTGACGGTCATAGTATTTTCATAAAAGCGCATTGATAATATTGTCCACTAGATGGCAGTATACTTAGTTTGAACAAAACGGTACTGCGCATGCCTGTTGGAAGTTACCAAAGAAAGATGGCGACCTTCTGTATAAGACTTGTCCGAACAGCACTGACAGGTAAAGTAATACGCCAAATAATATGCTATCACATATTTAAATATATTTATCTGTGATAGACTGAGGTAGTTATCAACGTTTTAAATACATTTAACTTGAATGCGACTAAAACGCAACAGTAACGTTAGGTTGAAGTATAATTGAATCACATCAGGTAAGAGCTGAATCTGTCCTTTAGGGCTGCATCTTGCTCCTGGCCGGTTGCTTCCCCCTCAGCTTAGCCAAACACAGACAGTATGTCAACGTTTGCAGCCGCATGTCTTCCCCGCTGCCTCCCTGTGCAGCTCCAGGACAGAGCCGCAGGAAAGCACCCGGAGACGCGGCTCAGCGAAAGCCGAGCAAGAAGAACCGGAAGAGGCTGAAGGTCCTGAGTACATCCCCAGGAGAAAGGCCAAGAACCCCATGATTAAGATTGGTTATGCCTGGTGAGTGTGTTGAACCCATGGTGATAAACTATATTGAATACTTAACATAATTGTTTGAGAGACATGAAAAAATGGCAAAAATGCTGGTACTTAAGTCTTTGAAAGAACCTTAAATTATGTTCTACCCATCAATTCCCAGTATGCACTTTGCATGTATTTTGATGTTGCAGCACGCTCTAGACCAGTTATTAAGTACATATCCTCAGGTCTCACAGGTCTGTATGTTTATAGATGTGTTCCCACTTCAACATACCTGATTTAGATTAATAACTTTCCCAAACCAGTTAACCAGCACTTCATTGTGTGTTAACATAGGATTACCTCTACACATTGACAGAGCTATTCTGCTTGGTCCCATGAGGTCTGCTGGTTTTTATATACAGTTTAAAACAAGCTTGGGACCTTTTATCAGATGGATCAAATTACAAGGGCTCTGAATTTTATTTACAACCCATGCAGGTGCTGCATGTGCACGTCTTAGACAATCATCTCTTCTAAAGGTATTACTCCTGAATCTGTTTCTTTAGATGCTTCTGGTCTACATCTCTTTTAGCATCAAGTCAACATAACACACACATTAACCTGACATTATGCTCTTGGTAACAGAAAGGATGGTGTAGACTATCTTTATCGGATTAATTACAAGTGCAGACCCAGAGGTTTGCTGTGATCAGTACCCTAACCCTAACCCATGTTACTGTTGTCTGCTTGTGTTTAGACATGTTCAGCAACATGATTTATTGATGTATTAAATGCAGTCCAGTTTCCATCCATTAATGCCTGAATAACATACCGGCTCAGCTACCGGTTGTTTGAAACGAAGGCATTAATTGCATCAGAGATGAGACCACATGAGCAAATGCATTATAGATTTTTTAGACTATCTTGTCTGTACTCTTCCTCAGATAGTCATCTTATCGCTGTGATGGTTTGTTGGTCTGCTGTTATTCAGTGAATGACAAATCCACCAGATTGGCCTTGCTGTATTTGAGCATAAAAGATCCCTCATCTATTCCTTAATTTGTGTGTGACAGTCTCTTCAATGATTTTGTCAAATGTGTGTCATCTGGCAGATCTGTAACGAATAACAGCTGATTAATTACCCATCACAGCTGTGCAATAATGCTTCTGAGGAAGAGTGCAGACAAAATAGTCCAAGAAATCTGAAATGCATTTGCCTGTTTTGTTGTCCATATGTATCCATTTTTTATGCAATGATGTCTTCTCAGTCAAAATGAGCTTCCTCTCTCGCTTTGTTGCACTCTTTAAAACCCGTAGGCTTGTAGGACGGGGCTCAGCTGATCCAACCAGAGGCAGAGTAGGTGTTTATGAAAGCTGGAAGGGGGATTTATTACTTTTAATGAATGCCACGTTCTTTATTTAATTTCATGTTCAGTAGCCTACGTGTACATTTGTGTTTCTTTAGTTGCACTAGCACTGATTGAGACAGTTAACATGGTTTTAATTTCAGTTTTTTAATTTTGCACAAGGAGGAATGGTGGGAGTGAGGAATCGTACCAGGTGGAACTTACTTTAGGAGCCCTCCGCCCACCAAAACCCCTTTGAGACACAGCTAAAATAAGCTTGAACACTAGCCTGGCCAGGAGCCGGCTAGTTCAGGTGTATGTTACCATGGTTACTCAGCAGGCATTCAGATAAGCCACATTGAACCAGATAAGCCACATTGAACCAAACTCTCCTAAATGAGCCAGACTTATCAAGTTAAGCCAGGCTTTCTCTTAATCTAGCTTCGTGGAATACCCCCGCTGGTCTGGTTGGTGTATGGTGTAACAGCTGTAAACAAGCGTGTCGGCTATTTGTGGCATTTAAAAAAATGTCCCATTCTGTATTCATTAAATAAAAAATGTCCCATTCTGTATTCATTAAATAAAAAGTGTCCCATTCTGTATTCATTAAATAAAAGCAGACCAAATGTTGTGCAGGTGGCTTGGCTAAACTGTACATTGTCTCATTTATGCAAACATCTGTCCGGGTGGACTACATCATATTTAGACTCTGCTTTATCAGCTTTTATCTAAAAGCGTGAACACACCATCCCGTCACATTCTTACACCCTGCTGACTAAAATCTCTCCCTCCAGGATGATAGGACTACCCACGGGAATAATCGGCTTCATCCTGGCCAAGATGCAAGTGGACAAAAACCGGCTGAAGCAGATGAAGATTAGACAGAGGATGAAACAATCAAATGAGGGCGATTATGGAGGAAGTCGTTACCGCCACCATGCAAGAGAGCCGAAACTGGACCAGTGATGCGGCATGAGATACGAGTTGCATCATTTCCTGAGTGACACTTTGACTATAGCTGAAACGCTATCATCACTTTAATGGGTGGAAGCAAAAGACTTATGTTTATTTTAAGTAAAACCACTACTGGTGTAAATGCACAGTCTCAGACAGAACCTGAAAGAAAAATCTTTATTCAATATGAAAAAGCAGATTGTCATTATGAATGATATGTATAATTACATCCCTCACATACACCCACCTCTGTGCGTTACACTGAGTAAAGGCTTGTGTGTAACTTTGCTTTGCATATACTTGGATATAAAGGACCAGCTGAGTGTGTCTTTGGACACCGTCTTTAGCTGGAATTTTGACCTAAAGGAAAGTTCCAGATGTAAAAAGCCTGGTACTAAATGTGCTGAACAGTGTGGAAAACTGCAACCATGCAAGCACTCTGTCCCTGATAAGAGTAAACACACAGGAACAGATCATACTATCAACATTTTGCTCTATAATGCAGTAAGAGTAAAAATATTCTCAGTACTATTTTACAGTGATTTGATACATGTAGATAGATAAAGTAATTTTAACAAAGCAACTATAGCATAGCTAATGTTCCTGCTTGTAGTAAACTGTGTGACAGAGGTCACCATACCCTCCATAACGCCCAATTCTGAGCATCTTAGTGTGAGGTACTGGCCATTGGCCACGCTTTTGCACCGTTAAGTACAGTCAACCATAGAGGTGTCATCTGTTTCCCAATGATTATATTGTTTTAGGCAAAAATATAAGTTTCAGGAAAAAAAGCACTTATGTGTTAAACGTACACATTTACAATTCAGCCCTTTGACTTTTTACAAATGCATTTTAAGGTTTCCTAAGGGAAGGTTTTAAAAGAATCACCACATGGTTTTTGCTTGATGTGGAGTCAAGCTACGACGTGATAGCTTCACTTTGTGGACGCGCCAATAATTTGCAGAAGGAAAAGGAAGATCTGGATGATGTCGACATAGATGGAGAGCGCGGCGAACACGTACTCCTCAGGACCGATGCAGTGCTTCCTGTTCCCGATAAGCAGTTGTGTGTGATAAGCCAGGAACTAAAACACACAATGAAACAGAAATTAGAGATGGAAATGTATAATAATAATAATATTATTATTAATAATAATAATAGGAGAAAATACAAGTACAACCTCATGCAGTTCAGTTTTGTGTCAAAAGAATCTGTTACCAGCTTAGATGAACAAAGGACATTATCTTATAGATCACTGAAGCACAACATGTATGAAACAAAGAAGTAAACCTCGAGTACTTCCACCAGATAAGTAGCAGCCAGGTGCTGCTGAATACATGTATTCAATTTATTGATCATCAGGATCTAATGTGATTACATGTAAACATGTATTTACACAATGTGAAGGGACCAGCAATGATCTTTTCTGGCCATCAACCCCTCAGAGAAGAGTGATAAGTCCATTTCCAGCCTCTAAAACATACAGTTTCTTCACTGTGTCATGTAATGGATGTGAGGGATTGCCCACCATGTCTGGTAACATCATTCAGATTAAATTTGTCCTCAGGACAGAGCCAGCCTTCTTGATCAGTTCAGTAGAGTTAATAGAGTTCAGAGCAAGAGGACAATGGTGTCATCAAGCTACATCCATAAAAATGTGTTCACTTCCTTATTAAGGTTAGCCAGTAACGGTATATCAAGGACTATCATAACATTTGAATGAACACATACACACACACACACACACACACACACACACGGCTCATCTGAAGGGCTTGCCATAAGTCTTCTCTATAAAGTGACAGTGTGGTATGTGTTTGTAAAGTTGAATCTCAAAGAACTTCTGGAGCAACACTCCTTGGTAAGAGGAGACCAAAACAGAGGTGTTTGATCATAATGCCACATGGTATTTCAGAACCATCAGCAAAGACAACTTAATTATCAACCGTTAAGTCCTTTTTATACCAAAATATTCTAGAGTCTGAAGATGACCGCCCCAAACTCTGTATCTGTGCTAAACACAATGACTGAAAGAGAATCAAGGTGTTGCAATGATGAGTTCAGAATCCACCTGACTGAACTGTGATGAGACAGATGTGCAGAACCACATGCTGCACACCTGACTGAACTGTGATGAGACAGATGTGCAGAATCACATGCTGCACACCTGAATGAACTGTGATGAGACAGATGTGCAGAATCACATGCTGCACACCTGACTGAACTGTGATGAGACAGATGTGCAGAATCACATGCTGCACACCTGACTGAACTGGGATGAGACAGATGTGCAGAACCACATGCTGCACACCTGAATGAACTGTGATGAGACAGATGTGCAGAATCACATGCTGCACACCTGAATGAACTGAAGTTATATAGAAACGATGGGGACAAAATTCCTCCACAGATATTAACTTATTCAAATTATTGCTGTTACAAGCTTCTTCCTTATTTTGCTTCATTTCTGTTAAACATTTATTTTGTTGTTCATATGAGGATATATTTTCCTTATACTGGGATCTTGTAAGAGCTGGGTTATTTACAGTTCAGATAACATAAGACCTTAGAATTTCTCCATGATTTTCTCCATTTTCCACCATAAAGCACTCACCAAGGTGAAGACTATGGCTCCTAAAGCTGCATAAAGCATGTGAAGCCACGGAATCTGCAACAATAAGCAGTAGTTAGAAAGCACAGCAGGAACCTGAAAACATTGTCACAAATCATGTTTTTTTGTCTAACTCACATATTTGAAGGACAGGACAATGACTGTGATGATGCCAGTCACAAACATCACAATCCCGAGGACACAGAAGAGACCCTGGCATTTGGTGAAATCCACCTAGACGGTGTGACCACAGACGGACGCGTTAAAACATGCTGTAGTTAAGTGAAACTGTGACAGAAACACACAAACCCCACCTTCGTCTGGAAACAGAAGACAGTAACAGCAATGCAGACGACGGCGGTGATTCCCATGGCCAGAAACACCACTTTAGTTTCATAGTAACTGAACCCGGAGAGAAACATGTTTAATGATGAAGATCATGATGATATGTGGATGTTTTAATCAAGTTGTTTGTGACTCTACCTGGATATGGTCCCGGTCATGTAGGACAAAGCCAAAGTCTGTGTAAGAATAACAGTTTGAGAAAGTTGTGCATAAAGTATATAAAACTATGGTAGATAAAAAAATAATACAACACTTATTTCAATTATAAGACAAAAGTGCACTAAACAATGTTTTCTGTCAACAGACATCAATATACTGTGATGTTTAAATGAAAACAGAAATTTCTATAATAAATACATTGTTGCGGCTTCCAAAGTTTTGCTTTTAGCCGCTAAGAGTAACAGGTCGGGTCCTGATGGTAAGCTGTTTGTGATGCGCGAGGATGAGTTCTATGACAGATTCGCTGGAATCCATGGAATCAATTTAGCGGTTTTATTGCTCATTGTCCAGAGGTATAACAGCGCAGCAGAGATGGATAAGTTGATTTATGAAACTGAACCAAATAAACGGATAACAATCAATGTGTATATGAATGAATGGCGGTCAACAAAATTATGGCTACGCCCAACCCTGACTCATCTGTTCTGCAGGTGAGTGCGCACCTTTATACGTGTCATATGAGCACACGCCCAATCACACGTGAACCAACACCTTTAACAGCCACACACACAAACACACAGTGCACCCCATCTCCACCTGTATGTCTCCTACACTAACTATTACAACAATAAACCGTAAAAATAGGAGCAACAAGATAAAAATACACAATATGTTAATATGTATAATTAAAAAAATATTTTAAATAAAATAAGATTAGATAAACTAAGTGGTGGATCATGTGCCACAATACCAGAGGCCAAAGGAGATTTCTCAAAAGAAAGAAGGTTTAAAGTCTGATTCACGAACCAGCAGCTGGTTCCATAAGAGAGGGGCCTGAAACCTGAAGCCTCTGCCACCCATTCAGGATTCTGGGAACCAGTGTTTTGGACGTGTGATTGATGGGATAAAATTATGTTTTGTATTTTGTTTGTTTGTTTTCTTTAGATAAGATGCATTTACAAAAGGTACACTTCTGTCTTATGTCTACTGACTTATGTGCTGTTCGTATTCACCCCCAATGTGTCAATCCAGTGTATGTGTGAATGTGTGAATGTGGAACTAGATGTGACACAGCCCCAACCTAAAAAATATCTTACCAGTCCTGCCATTCCATATACAGAGACGGCGAAAGACATCTTCTGACATCTTTAGTAGCCAAATTAAAATGACTTAAACCAGCAGATCAAAGAAAATTGCTTCCCCACATCCAGTGACAATGTCACACATTTTCTCCCTCCAGACTGGACTGTACCTGCCTGCAGCACTAAACGACTCTAATGTCTGACATCAATCAATCAATCAATCAATTTTATTTTTATATAGCCCAGTATCACAACAAAGTTGCCTCAAAGGGCTTCACAC
>JBAMHV010000008.1:4570859-4584181 GCA_037177535.1 Pseudomugil gertrudae
TTTTCTTTTCTGTCAGTGATCTTCCATGTTTTGGTTATTTGTCTGAATGTCCACAGAGGACACTCAATATCATCTGAAACAGGAGCAGGAACAAGCAATGGTAGGGCATACTGACACCGTGACAACTTTGTGATCATGTTCTGCTTTAGGAAGCTGTCTGAGCAGTGGAATACTGCCATCTGGACATCCATTGGATGTACATGAGCCTGTTTTGATTCATCAGCATCTGGACTGGTGCTATAGAGAGCATCTAAGTCATCATCAACACTGTCCCACTCTGGAACGGATTGTGAACAATTCATCTCACACTTTTCCTGGTGTACGGGGATGTATCTGGCCCTGTAATCTAACATCATTAACTTTTGAAGAAACGTATGAGATAAATCTTTCTCACAGGTTTCTTTGCTCTGTTTCACAGGTGGACCTATTATAAGAAACTCTGCTGGTGACATCTTTTGTTGATGAAGATGAAGTCTGTTAAATAGTGTCTCAGTTTCATCTAGAAGTTGTTTCTTGTCTTTTTCTCCAATAACATTTGCTGACTGCTGTAAATAGTGATAAAAATAATGATTAAATGTTTAGGAAAATAATAGAATTTCTCATTGCTTCCTGTGAAATATATACAACTCTTACCTTGTTTCCAGATGGATGGATTTCACAGATATCTGTAGAACAACATGCACAAGAAGATCAGAATGTATCTATACATACTTTATGGAAATGTTTAAACTAAAGGATTATATGTGGATGCAGTTATTAGGATGTTTATTATTTGACATTTCTGCACATCTATAAAATTGTGTGCTGTTACAGGCTCACAAAGGAACTGTTTCAGTCAAAAAGCAAGACAAGGACGGTATTAGAACAAAGATCTGGTGTTTGATATCATCAGACCTGGATAGAAACATAAGTCATACAATTTGTTTTCTTTATAAACAAATCAAACTTCAACAGTTATCGTGACTGTAAACAGTCACAAATTCTATATACAATACAAGGCAGAGTTCTGCTGGTATTGCGGCTTCCAAGATTTTGCGTTTAGCCGCTATAGTAACAGGTTGGGTCCTGATGGTAAGCCGTTGGTGAAGCGCAAGGATGGGTTATATGACACATACGCTGAAATCCATGGAATCAATTTAGCAGTTTATTGCTCATTGTTCAGAGGTATAAAAGTGCAGCAGAGATGGATAAGTGGATTTATGAAACAGAATCAAATAAATGGATAACAATCGATGTGTAAATAAATGAATAGTGGTCAACAAAAATTATGGCTATGTCCTATGAGCACACGCCCAATCACACGTGAACCAACACCTTTAACAGCCACACACACACACACACACACACACACGCGCACACCCCATCTCCACCTGTATGTCTCCTACATACATAAATAAAAAATATATATATATATGCTGTAAATAATGACCTGCTTTTAAAAAGACTAAATGTAAAATCTTAATTTATAGCAACAAAGTTTGTTTTATGTAATTTTCACTTCCATCTAGTGACAACACTGCTCCATTTCTTCAAACTAACTTTATATACTGGATTTTTTTGCACTTTCTAATTAAACCAACTGCAATATATTCTTGCATTGTTCCACATCTTCTGGATTTATAAACTAAAAAAGCACCCGACAGCGCAGACCTTCACCAAGAGTATTACTATTAGCTCGCAATGATAGAAACGTCTATGTATATTAATCATAAAACTGCAAATACAAAACTTTTTCGGCATATTTCTGAACACTTTATTGCTTTGTGATGACGTCACGTGTGACTAAAAATTGGTCAATCTCGTAAGAATCCTTTAAAACATTCCTGGATTCAGACGATACGGATCACTTCCAAAATGTAATCATTACTTCCTTGTCCCATTGCGACACTTTCCTGAAAATGTGATGAAAATCTATCCTTTGAGTTATCTTGTTCACAAACAGACAAACGCTCTCGATCATATAACCTCTGCTGCTAAGTAGGATACTGGTAATCTATAAAGATAAGGCTGAACTCAGTATTTCAGAAAACAACACAAAGCAAACACTCACAAAGATGAAGAGCAGAATGACATTCCATGGAAACCTCCTCCTGCAAACACACACAAGTAGATCCAGAATAGTTTCGGTAAAAATGAAAAGTGAGCTTTATGTTTCCTGGAACTCACCTCGGGCCCTTACAGCAAACCAGCACAAGGTGTGTGACGATATAAACAGCACTGCAAAAATACAAAGATTCTTTTATTAAAAAACCTCCCCAGAGGCATTTCATAAGCTTTGTGACATTACAGAGGAATGAGACTTACTACGACGCCCAGTACACAGCTGGGTTTTTCTTTACAAAGGTTCCGACTGGTTCGCTGTGGAAAACACAAGTTAAAAGGGAAACACTTATATAGTGATAATAGTGACAAAGTAAATACTCTGTGTACTCACACAAATGTGAATACGGCCACAAAGGCTGTGGTGACCAACAGCTGTGAAGCCAGGATCAAGTACACCTGAAAACACACATCAGCAGAGCTTTTCTTTATAAAACCATTCCAGATAAATAAATGATAACTGAAAGCTTTATCATTTATTTAAACACAGATCTAAACAGACTATAATATTCCTTCTTACAGTTTGAAAAGATGATGAGACCTGATCTTTCTACCTTATTGTGTAGCTCAGACATATGAATACTGATAGGAAACTCTGTAACATGTGGTGTCAAATGTTTACATACACACACACACACACACACACACACACACAGAGAGAGAGAGAAATCTTCTGATTACTTGTGTGCACTGTACGATTTGCAAACTAAACTAATTTGTGTGCAGCTTTCGGTGCACAAAGTATGTTCAGATGATTCAGATGCACAAAAAAGAATTCTGCATAAATTTAAAGATGCATAAATTAAAAATAGTTTGTGAAAAATGTGTGAAAGTGTCCAAAAGGTTTGAAAAACTCTGTTGATGCTTCCCAGAGCTTTACAGCTTTTTCATTAGTCAGTGGTAAAATAGTAAATGGACTTATACAGCACTTTTCCAGTCATGCTAACCACACAAAACACTTTACACTGCATGTCACAGTCCCTCATTCTCACACACACAAACACACCCACACACACACACACACACACACACACACACCGATAAGCACAGCAGGGGGCAACGCAGGGTTCAGGGTCTTGCTCAGGGACACTTAGGTCTATAAGAAGTCTGGGGAATCCTGGAATCCTGGAATCCAGATGCCCGCTCCTCCGCCCGCCCCTCAGTAAGAGCTGGTGCAAAGCTGGGTCATCTGGATTTGCATCAAATTATCTTATTCAGTTATTTTAAAAGATGCTTTCTATGACATAACAGTTTACTCTTCATGATTGATAAATAGATAAAAACACAGAAGAAAATCTGACAAAAATGAAAAAATAAACCTAATAAAATGAGATCAAACTTGTCATTTACACTCCTCGTGTAAACATTCCCACGATTAAAGACAAACTTTATGCACAGGCTTAAATCATCTGCTAAAAAGTGTGCACGTTTTTGCATGCACTTTTATTTGTCCTGCTTCAGATTTTACACACTGATATTTTACTGTAAAAAAAGTGGAAATAGAAGTTTTAAAAACCTTGTGTGTCCACTATATTTGACCAAGGAGAATACAACAAGCACAGTAAAAAAGTCAAAACAATCGACCTTCTGAATATCAGACAACCTACTTTAGCTCTGGACCTGCAGCAACAGCAAGGTATAAAGGGTACGATGAACTGGAGTTATTCAGATAAAAAGGCAGATATTCCACTATTCACAACAATACATCTCATTTATGAACCACACCTCGTAATAAAGATCATGAATTCTGATTTGCATAAAAGTGAAAAGGATCATAAAGTGTTCTCAGACAACTTATCTCATGTCAGTCAGTAAAGCAACAGTGCTGTAAGTGAGGCAAAGAAGCAACAACTGCACACCTGTAGTTAAGCTTACCTTTCTGATGAAAGCGTGCCGGATGCTCACATCGTCCCAGTTGCTGCCGTGTGCAGCAAAATCATCACCTGTGTCTTCAGGTGAACAGAACAGAGATCAGTAACAACAACACGTCTCTACAGACATATCAGACAGACGGTCGGATTGATGAATCCAACTTTTAAAATGGAAAGTTAGGATATATTAGTAAAAGTAGGTAAAGAGAAATGTTCCATTGAACAGGTGCAGTCTCACCAGAGCTCAAGACATCTGATGGAATGGTAGGTGGGATGATTGGAGGCATGGGAGGGGGGTTAGGGTAACCCGATCCTGGATGCCCACCAGGGTATGGCTGTCCACCAGGGTATGGCTGTCCTGGATAAGGTCCAGGAGAATACCCCATTGGCTGGCCTGGAAACAGAGGGGCGTTTGAGCCAGTAGGGTAGGGAGCAGAGTGCTGGCCTGGCTGGGAAGCACCATAAGAGGGGAAACCATACGCAGGGGGTTGTGGATAACCCCCACCCTGAGGTGCGTACAGTAGACCGTGGGGGTCATTGTACCCTGGAGGGTGGTCTGACCTGGACATGACACCTGTAGAAAGACAAAGAGGGGAAGATGCTCTTAACACCATGGTGGCAATATTAAGAGACAAAAAAAAGATCTTCCATGCATCCCTGTTCCAACACACCTGTTCAGATTCAACCATCATAAACAACTTCATGTGCGGTCGGAAGCACCTGATGAGTCAGGTGTGTTGGAAAAGGGACACATGGAAAACCTGTAGGACAGCAACCCACACGGACGACTCTGGACAACCGAGACATAGAACAGCGAGGTGGGAGGACATGAAAACTTATATACATATATTCTTACAGCATTTTTCATACTAATTTAAATTAAAAATGAATTTATAACGCACTAAAAACCATTCCTCCTACTATTGTATTTATTTTTAAAAGCAATATTATGGTCCATTAAAAACTGTATATTTTCCATCATTGGCTAAATTACAGAAAAGGGATTATCCAGATACTAAAACAATGGCAAATAAAATATGATTAAATGAGACAAAAAATAAAATTATACAAACACTAGGAGCTAAAACGGCCATTATCATGATGGAACAAACTAAAACTGAATACTTTAAATGAGTCATTTTTACATTATCAGAAAGATTAAAAAGCTGCTTGTTCGATTTACAGAATCATAAGTTACATAAACATGGCAGACATGTCTGTGTTAAACCATAATTAGCCATATGTCTGACAGGAAAACATCCGTTCCCGGACCTGCAATGAGGGTAATGCTTCAGTCTGGCTGCAGCACAGAGGCAGCTTCCATTATGCATTATATAAACAGAAATAAATGATCCAATAATCATCTAATTGCCTTAAACCATTAAATACCACTGCATATAACTGCATATAAAATGTTATTTGAGATGATGGAAATAAAGGAAGTAGGGAAACAGTGCAGGAAGTTCCCGTGTACACATCATCTAGGATTACCTAAGGGCTGGATAATAACACACTTCTGGCTCAGTGTGAACCTACACAGAAGCAGAAACCTCCAACCCACATTTAAAGTTGCATCAGGTCAACAGAAATGTAGTTTTGACCAACAATAACCAGCAGAGCCACCTCATCAGTGAGTTTCTATTAATAACACACATGTATAAAATGTAACCTAACGGCTTAAAGCTGCGGGTGAAATTTTTAGCATTTAAAACATTTCTAAAAACAACCTTGTACTTTCCCTCCCCTCTCTTTTCAGCAGATAGCAGACCAGCATGCCTTTCTCAGTACAGTCTTATTTACTTTGTACATTTCCTAGCATCTAAAAGCAGCACAGCTCCATCAATGAGGCATTTAGGGGAATACAAGAGTGGAGGAATTTCAGTGCTGGCCCCACCTCTCGCTGCCATTACATCACATCGCTAAGCAACGGGAAACACTTACTGGAAAAGTCCAGTCACACAAGGAACAACTGAGCTGATCATTACTGGTCACTGAGACGGTTTCCAGTAAAAAAGGTTTCAGGTTTAAGTGTGTTTTAGCAGGAGGGCACATCTGCTCCGGGAGACTCCATCACACACTGATGTTGTGGTTAAACTTCAGGGCCACCAGTATGCATCTCCCAGTCTGCTAAATCACCATGTTTGTGACCATTTCCCTCTGGAGATAAATAAAGTATCCATCTATTTATCTGTGCAAAATCTTGTAGCCATCAAGGCCCTGTGCATGAGCAAATGTCATGTGAGCGTCATCGTGGATAAACAAAACAACACCACACAAACTGGCATGAACTGGTTTTACAGAACGTTTCCACTTTCCCCCCTAAAAAAAAACATCTGTTTTTTGTTTAATGGCTTGTAAACTTCTGCTGCTGCAGAGTAAAAAGCTACACATATCTCAGAGCTTATTTAACTCCAATGTGTTCAGGTGAAAGCCATCTCCTCTATTGTAGTGTCATATTTCTAAAGGTGTGTCAGTGAGTGTGTCATAGTGTGTAATGTTCAGCTACTTTATCAAGTCATTGTTGTTTTGTGTCCGTTTTCGTTTCAGTTCATTGTGTTACAGTTTCGGCTGTTAGAGGACGTTCTTCCTCTGAATGAAGCCTCATTTTAGAAGATACTTATTCTGATGGATCACAATAAAAGCTGAACTAAAACTACAAATACAAGTTTGAGTAAAAACGTGTTGCTTTGGGGTGAGCAGTTTCATTTTCCTGTCGGTTCAGATAAAGAGGAAGCTTCCCTCCAGCCTATAGATTATGGCAGACATTTATACTTCTTTACAAGGACATAAACATAATTTTGCAACAGTTTTTATGCTGGTTCATTCAGTCAGCTTTGACTCTGAGCAAACATGTAAATGACTGAATTACAAACACACACAAAACAAAAACACAATGTCAGAATTTATATAAAATACATTTAAAAAAGGAAACTTGTGACTTTCTCTAAACGTTTGAGCATACATGTGTTGAATGTTTAAGCACAACATGCTGTAACAGGGTGATTAAATTAAAATAAAGCATTGTCTGAACCATAAATGTTTCCTAACTGGGTTTATCTAAACAGCCCTCTTCTTTGTTTGAGCCACATTTTGTCATCAGATTAAGACAAAGCGTAACAAGTTATTGAGACATTTTACGTGGAGGCATACCACCACCATTAGCTTTTGTTTCAATAAATTATTTTAAATTAAATCATAGCACTGTATGAACCCACTAAATCATGATCGGCACAGTTAACGTCACATTTTCTCTACATTTCACCCATAAGGTTTCTATTTGTAGTGTAGATAAACATCTATCCATCCATTTTCTTTACCTGCTTCTAACACGGGGTTGCAAAAGAGCTGGTGGCTTTAGATAAGGGTGGAGTAAAGCCTGCACATTGCCAGTGTATCACAAAGACAGGCCTGTATATCCCTCATTCATTCCTCTGTGCCGTTAGGTACCAGTGTTCACCACTTCCCCATCATGCAGCTCGAGCATCTCCCAGCATTTTAACTAAAGTAACGTATGGTGCCAACACAATTTAAAGTTTCAGTGCACTGATGATTATGATCAAAAATCCCCACAGACACAATATTACAGAACGTTTTCAGAAATAATACTAGTTTCTAAGTCTGGCTGTAGTGCTTTCATTAAGCACTTTCATACCCTCAGCTATAAAGTAGATTATAATCTATTCATGCTTTAATTTTCTGTTTTAAACTGCACTCTGGCTGTAATCCATACTTTACTTATTGTTTTTATATTTACCAGTAAATAAAACCAGGAAGGCAACTGCTTAAGTCCAAAAAGCTATGAAGCTGTAAACAGATACAACTTTAAATACCAAGAACCACACATTTATTCCCACATACAGAGAGCTTATTTTATTTATTTGGCAGGGACAATGCAAACAAAGCATACAGCTGATGTGATGCATACACAGTTTATAGCAAGTACTCTTTTTTAGCTCCAGTCCCTGGTTGGGCTTTTCTACACATTACAAAACACATTAAAACACTTTTCCATTATAAAAACATCAGTGAACAAAACCCATTTGACTCACTTTCTCTCCCTCACATACTTTCAGACTCATTACAGGTGGGTACTGGTTTGATTTCAGCCAGTATTTCCCTCTGGAGGTCAACAATTTAATTTCAGAAATGCTCTTTATTTCCATGTGCACTGACTTCCACAGCTTACTGAGAAATCAGACTGTCAGAAAGAGGCTCCAGGTTCTGTTTAAGGTGCCTCCTGTGTCTCTGTTCAGGTGTACTGGGTGGTTCTGGAGCCTAATTGTTGATGCATTTGAAACATAATTTGAGAAAGCATCATTTTGATAATAACTTCTCAGGTGTTGAAGCTGAGATGTAAATAAATTAGTTATTAGTTATTTGATGGCAAACACATGCAGGTACAGGTGGAGAGGAACCAGTAGGGTCAAGTAGCATCAACAAAATGAGCAGATTTCTGACAAATAAAAACATTTTAACTTATATTTATCACATTAAGGCTTCACAATCTGGTATTTAAACATGTTTAAGACCCTAAATGTAATATGTGGACTATCTAGCAACGCTTTGTTAGAATTAAAACTCCTTAATTCGGATCCAAGCAGCCATTTCTACTCAAACTACGTCATCACAGACTTTTACGTTAGAAATCAGACACATTAGGTGAAACTCCAGGAAACCAAGAAGTTTGAAGACGGTGACATAACTTTACAGATAACTGGGCCTGAACCGCTCCGTGTCCAGCATTAAGCTGTGTGACTAACACAGACAAACACAACACCCTGTTCACACGGACAGGACTAAACTCACCAACAAAAGGCCTTTTCAGGTGCGACTGTGTCCCACACCGACACAAAACTCACACATTTCAGTGTCCGGACCCGGTTCGGCCCAACAAGGCGCAGAAGAAACGCAGCTCACCTGATTATAGAGGTCCACCTGGTCGTAAAGCTACACTAGTTTTATCCCAGTTGGCCTGGTTAAAAAAAAAACCCCTGAAACAGAAAGTTCAGGAAGCGATCCAGTAAACGCTGCTGAGCGGGTTTATCCAGAACCGGGTTTATCCTCAGGCCAGAACCGGGTTTATCCTCAGGCCAGAACCGGGTGTGTTTCCTCCAACACGTCTGTGCAGATGTGAAGCAGCGAAAACAAGTTTCACGGAACCGTGTGGAGAAGAGCTGGCAGGGTGGAGTCTGCAGGAATCTGGCCCCACACACACACACACACACACACACACACACACACACACACACACAAGCGCTGACTCATGAGCAACAAACGCGTGTCATGTTACCAAATAAAGGTGCATTACAACTAAAACACGCCTTATATTTTCTTAAGGCCACACTTTGTGGTTAAATGTTATAATAATGTGCTCAGATCAGCTCATTCTGCTGTCTGTGCTCTTCATCCTCATGATGGAACCGAACAGACATGTTTAGCTGCTTTGCTCATACTTTTATTGGGATTAGGGGGAAAGATCAGGGTCCTGCAAGCCTTCTCCATCACACCTGTATGAAATGTCTCGCTGTGGGGCCTCTGCACAGCTGGACATGTGGATGAGGGAATTCAGACATTTGTTTCAGGTGTGTTGGAGATGGGAGGTCTGGATGTGGGTGTGCCTAAAATATAACAACAATCTCCTGATTTACTCCGGCTGTGATAATCCAAATAAAAACAAACAAATGTAAAATGACATGTTCAATGTTTTATTAAACATGATTTTCTGCTAAATAGAAATCATCCGATTACCTGATTCACACACACACACTCACACACACATGCCCATACACTTTGTTAACTAAGGTTCAAGTCTTTGAGTTTGAGACGTCTGGGCTTTGGGGTCAGGAAGCTCACACATATTTTAAGACGAGCTTCTTGGTCAGAGTGTATTTGGGCTCAGGCATTTGTTTGTGATTTGAGTTTGTAAAAACTTGTTTGCTGACTTCTCTGTTCACGCGTGTCAGGACACTGAGGATGTCGTCGTTCTCTGTGCTGCATGGAAAAACAAAGAAAACATTATAAGGAACAAAGCGGTAACATGGAGATGTTTGGGAAAAATACTTTCTAATCTGGCAGAAGCACAGCGTTCAAAGTTCCTTTTTCTGACAATTATTTCCTGAATGCGAGGCTCGGTAACATTCCTTGGAAATGTGTTCCCTCACTGTAAATATGTAACATTAGTTAACAGTCTGCACATAAATGTGCAGCTAGGGTTATAACAGGGTTAGGGTTAGGGTCTTTATCCCTGTATAAGAGCACCGGAGGGGGACCGGGGTATTCAAAGGGTGATAATTCACATGCAACTGGAGGTGATATGCCATCTTTTAGCTTGTTAGCATTGGGTTTTCTCTATTTCACCCATAACATTTTTAGGTAACTATCCCAATCCACATGATTTGTTCTCCCTACATCCTAAATGTGCTGAAAGGAATACATATTGTCTTATACACAACGCTCAAGACCACCAAAGATAGCAGTTTATACCAGCTGTGAACACAAGCAGCACTATCTGTCTCACCTTTTTGCCGATATATCCAGCTGCTTGCACAGCTCCTGGATGTAGATGGAACCTTTGTAGATGTTTCTAAATGCCTTGTACTCTGGCACAGTAGCCATGCCTAGTAAGAAGTCTGCATCCCACGGTACTGTCTCGATCTGCATGGAGGCAGCGTCATCCACGATGACCTTTATTTCCTCCTCCTCCTGTATTGGCGTGGTGGGGCAGAGTGGGACTCCTATCTGCGTGTTTCTACCCTGGCACGCTTGGATGAAGAAGAGCTTCGGCTTCCCTGCTAACGTGGGGGCTTTGCCGCTCTTGAAGGGCTCTGTCAGTTCTCGCAGGGGCACTTCTTTTTCATCAGTGCCTAAGATGCACTCCTTTTCTCCATGGGAAAGCACGCATATCACCTAGTTGAGAGATGAGAGGACCCAGCACTTATTAAATCAACTATATCCAAAATGCTGAACATGTAGAAAAAGATAGACACATTAGGATTCATGAGTGGCATGACTTACCAAGGCATCATGATCTGCAAAGTTTTTTTTACCCAGAGTTTTTACTTCCTTTTGAATGCCATGTGCAGTCAGGTCGTTGTGTATTACCACTTGAAAGCCAAGTTTTTCAAACAATGTTTTCAGAGAATCTGTGTAACAGAAAAAGACAAACGGAAACAGAAATGTTAGCGATGAGCACTGAATAATCACAGTAACATACTCATACAGGCTGAAAGCAGACCATGTGGCTGGTAGGGCACAGGAGCCATCAAAATGAGTAAAAAACAAAGATCTTCCTTAAAAGTATGTTCCAGACAACAACTCTGCTGGTGTTCTGGATTAAAGTCATGGCTGAAAACTCTGACATCGCCACAGCAGCACTGAAAACACTGTTGCCATTTCTGACATCTTTCCTGTGTGAAGTGGGCTTTTCTGCAGTAACGGCGACCAAAACAAAATTATGAAGTAGACTGGACATAAGCCACACACTTCGGGTGTTATTGTCTCCTTTTACCCCTAGATGGGACCGCCTGGTGGCAGAAAACAAGCTCAGTGCTGCCACTGATTCAGTGCTGAGTTGCATTTTTCATGCACTTTGTATTTGCGGCGTATCTTATTTTGAAGGCACGTTTAAACATTACCATAGCGACCATTAAGTGTTGCAAGCAGAGAGGAAGTTACGCATGTCATAATGTTTATTATTATGTTTAGAAAATACCACAGTTTTCATGGAGGTCATATTATATTATTTTGATGTATTTATCCGCCACACCTTAAAGGCCGATCCCTGAAAATATTGTCTGACATTAAACCGGTCCATTGGGCAACAAAGGTTGGGGACCACTGCTCTAACAAACTATCCTGATGCAAATGCACTCTAAAAATGCAAAACAAAGACATACTTGCATCCTGTTGAGTTCCTGTACGTGGTCTCATACGGAAGTTTTCATTGTTGAAGATTACGCACAAACCTCGAGGAATATGAGTCAGAGAGTAGTACTCCGTCTAAAAAAGTACAAGCACAGGGAGAAATCACTTTATCACAGAGAGCCTACATGAGTGGCAACTATGTGTGTGTGTGTGTGTGTGAGAGAGAGAGGGTCACCTCATGAGAAACAGGTGATGGCTCTGTGTCTGGATGTGCGTCAGTGTAAATGCTCTCTTCTCCACCTGCACAATATAATTGATCAGTTTCAAAGAATTACTAACACGGTGCTGCGAAAGGTTTATTCTGAAGCTGTGAATAAGAAGTAATAAAGATAAGTAAAAATTAAATAACACATAGGTTTTTAAATCAAAAGGCTTACAGCTGGGCTCAGTGTCATTTATGGGCATAAGGGGTTGTGGTGGCAGAGGGGTGTTGTTGTTCAGCCCCTGTGGGAAGAAAACAGTAACAGTTTACTGGGGGTTATTTACTGGAGGATGAACGTTAAAAAAAAGATTTTCACACACATACCTGTTGATCCATGCTGAACTGAGCAGGCTGCTGCTGCTGGAATGGCTGTGGCAACCCTGCAAAGAGAAAACCGGTAAATGATCTGTGCTGAAGCATCACTGTAAAGGGATGAAAGGGACGATGCTCGCTGCCAACGGGGGCAACTTTGAGCAAAGCTTTTTGCCACCTGAGCACTAAATCTGCTACCTTGTAAATAACAATCAATCAATGACCAAGAGCTGCCTCACACAACATTAACATGAGCTTTTTTTGGATAGAAATACTGAATACGTGTCTGCTTACATGTGGAAGTGTGTCACATACCTTGCATGTAATTCGACACAGTTATTGCCAGTTGATTATTAAACTGTTGCAGCACTCTATGAAGTTCAGTAACATCTGTTTTGGACACTATTTCCATCTTTTCCATTTCCGTAAACACGTCCAGAGCCGTCTGCAATCAGTAAAGAGAGGACTGTGTTAGGTTCCTTCTTTTGTGTTTCTACAAAAATTTTCTGTTTCGTAGCAAATCTGTCAGCCATTCTGATGAAGCCAACAATAACAAATCAAAGTTGTTGTTTTTTTGTGCAACCAGATGTTTTTCAAAACTGAAGTGAAAAATGGCCACCAGGAGGTGCTCACATCCTTCAAATGGTTATGTGTCGTGTAAGACTAGTAGTATAAAACATGTCCTCCAGGTGCAGCTCAAACATTTGGGGTAACCGAGTTTCATAGAGGCTGCACGGTGGCGCAGTTGGTTAGCTCTGTGGCCTCACAGCAAAGAAGGTTGACGGTTCGAGCCTCAGACGGGGCGGGGGTCAAACCAGTTTGCACGTTCTCTCCGTATTAGTGTGGGTTCTCTCTGTGTTAGCGTGGGTTCTCTCCGTGTTAGCGTGGGTTCTCTCCGTGTTAGCGTGGGTTCT
>JBAMHV010000008.1:4589774-4626108 GCA_037177535.1 Pseudomugil gertrudae
TGTGATGAAGTGCGTGTGAAGCCCTTTGAGGCAACTTTGTTGTGATACTGGGCTATATAAAAATAAAATTGATTGAATTGAAATTGATGTAGTAGCTCAATATCTTCATAAGGACAATAAATACACCTTCCACCTCAGAAACTACCAGTGAAAATGCAAGTGACAAGGCAGCACTTGCTACATATGTAGCCACAAACAAGACTAGACCTGAATGTTTACAGATAATTATGTGAAGTTTGGATTGCCTAAAGGAAAGAGATGTAATTAAATCACCAATGCTGAGCAATAACTGGTTTACAAAGTGGACTACCTGCCCCTGGAAGCAGACTGCATGACCTGATGTCAACCTTGTATTATGCTTGTGACATTTATACTGAGCTAAAAAGCTTAACAATTCTACACTTACAATACACATGTCATTCAGGTATATGATGGTACCTGCTCCATCTTTCCATCTCTTTGGAAGTCCTTGGCATGCACTACAGCATTGCAAACTAGTGAAGGGCATAATTAAGGCCTTTGTTTATGGCAGAACAGCTTTAGTCTTGTGAAATTTGTCAGAGCACACAATAAACGCTCTCCCTCATCAGTTCACATGAAAAAACAGCTATCCATTGCTTTGTGCTGAACAGAGGTGGTTTACTATTATTAAAACACAGTATCATATAATCATTTCAAAATAAAAATGTCCATAAATTAGCACATAAATAAATATCCCGACAGCCTCCAGCCTCCTCAAATTGAACAAGCAACTAATTTAAACCGTTTATTATTTAACAATAAAGGGAAACAATGTACTTTTTCACCATGTTTTTCACCCAAACATTAGCCTAATGTGGGAAACAATGGATGATTTCGGGCATCAATATCCAGTGCTGGATGCGTGTTTTCGCTCAGAGGGCCCTGACTTTATCAGAAACCAGATATAACTTTGCAGGAGTGGATCTGTCTCTCAGGGAATCCTGAAGCTCTTTGCGTTACGGCTACTCCTCTATAAACACAGAGGGCTCTGCTTTGTGCTACTTTTCCTCTTCTTCCAACAAAAATTTGGTCATCATCATTGTACTCTGAGACCAAAAACTTAAACCTGCCTTTGCCATGCCACTTAAATAATGTAAATTATGATTTCAGTTTTGAAGTGTCACTATACTACAATTTAATCTTAAGTCAAGTATTAATGCTACAGCAACCTCTGATGTAATCCTGTGGTTGCAAAGACTAAAAGAACTCCCAAACGGCACAATCTAAGCTGTAGTCGCTCATCTCACCCATCATCCAGAAAGTAATACTGCCAGGTGGTGGGGCTGTTCTCCACAGATTGAGCAATCCGCTGCACCCCAAACACCTCCAGGACCTCACTGCCAACCTCCAGCTGCTTTGAACCCAGCTCACTCTAAACCCAAAAGAACAAGTTACATTTCAGAAATGTCACCAATGAACCAAAAAAACTTACAGAGCTGTAATCACTCACAAAGATGGTGCGGTTTAATTTTAATTGTTGATTCAAGGAGATGAAGACCATGTGCTCTGGCACTTTCCTCCTTAGAGCGATCAGACGCATCAGCAGGAAGTGGGATCCCTCAGTTACCAGCCCTCTCAGAACAGACATAGGGTATGAGACACGCTCCTCTGTCACCTCCTGTACACATTTTTATACACATAAAACTTAGGTGTGTCATACTACAGTAACATTTCCAAGCAAAAAATTAGCTGCAAATACTGAAAAAGAGCTTTTGAGAACTAAGGATGACTCGAACTGTATCTTCCCTTCATACCTCTCCCACTGTGGTAACTTTATTGACCTCCATCTGCCCATCGTGCTGCACCATGTGACATTTCTTTTCCACCATTTGGCCCTCGAGCTGAAGAAAATTAAACATGTAAAAGTGACATAGTTATAATTAGATCATTCTTTCTTACAGGTGAGTGTGGTATGGTTGTAACAGCTTACATTGAGATATTCATAGTATTCCTCTTCCAGCACTTCCAGGTCAGCAGTTATATAGGCTTGTGTTGTCAAAAGTAGCAGAAAAGAAGGTTTGAGGATAACGAGATAACACGTCTGTTAGATGAAAAACAGTAGAGAAAATCTTGTCTTTGGTGCATCTGTCTCTCCTTACCTGTCACCGTAATGCCAAAGGGGAAGTCGTTAGTAGTGCCCTGGCTCTGAGCATGTACAAGCATACAGGACTGCTGGACTCTACTGGTAAACTCAATGTTCAGGTTAAACCTGCCCAGGTCTCTGCCATCCTCCGACACCCTCATCAGAGACTCCATAAACACACACTTCTGCAACTCTGCAGGCTCTGACAGAAAAACAACTAGTACTAGTAAATTAATTACATTTTTATATTCTTTTTTTTATTAGTAGCTCGCGTGTAATTGAGTATTCTGGGTACTTTTCAAATTATGTAGTTAAAATACTAGTTAGAAATTTGGACACTCATCAAATATAATGGACAGATGTATCTAAACATTTCACTGGTATTTACTGTAACATTAGTAAGTGTTGCAAAAGAAACACACTCATGTTTTAACCATAGGTTTTAACTCACCAGTACTGGACATAAAAGCGACCGCTTCGTCAGAGGCTGACTCATGTTCATGTTTGGTCTCTTCGGTCATCCCCACGGTACCGACAAATGTGTTGTTTGGTGGGACTTGCGTCATCGCTACTGCCTTCAGTTACCGAAAAAAGTCCCTTTCTCGTGGCGCCAATTTCCCACGACAATCCTTTTAGACAGTTTATGTTATTTTATTGAACTATATATTCACCTTACAGCTTATTTTTAGACACGGAAAAGAAGGTGGACAAATTCTAGTTGTCATGGTAACGACGCGGCACTAACTGCGCAGAACGTGATGGCATTGTGCGCACTGCGCAGGCATATCCGGAAGTAGGAAGCGCTACAGTCCGAGAAACGGTAAAAAGTTTTTACTAACAAACATTTCCCCCCTTTTATTGCTGTTTCGACATTCCTAACTTGTTGGTTGCGGCGGTGCACCATAATGTTGTTTGCCAAACCGCAAATAAACTCCAAAGAAGCAAACGAAACAGAACCAATACACAACCATCTAGTAAATACTTTTATTTTAAGATTTAATAGACAGGTTTACAAAAAGATATTTAATAAGTAAAGTAATCCGGCAAAATGCAATATGAGATAGCATTAAAAAAAAGAAAAGTTTTGACAAAGGAGTTCTGAGTTAAAGGACAAAATGACAGCTCAAAAGTTATAAGAAATTACTAAACAAAGTATTAACACTAAAACTATCTTTATACAATACACTAAACCAGCACATAAACAATAAAAGAAGCATCATAATGATTAAATGTTTTATGCCACAAGCATATAATCTACAGAATACAGCAATGATTTGAAATTCTACCCGAGTGGTAGTTATCGATTTAGTGACGTGATGAGTGATGTGGTGACAGCACGAGTCTCTTTGTCAGGGTGAATCTCACTTCAGGCATCTGCTTGGCTATCCCAGGCAAACCGGAGGCCTCTTTTTGACTTACATCATCATTCACATAGTGGAGAATGGTGACGATGTCCTCACCCCTACAAATGGCAAATGCAAGTCACTGTCAATGCATAGCTAAAGAAACAGCAAACACAATTAAGCATCAATCTTATTAGCAGTTGTACAAATATCACATTCAGAAATGGTGGGAAATTTTCTACAACAAAAACAAAGAAACTATTATTTGTTGGAATATTTGAACAGATTCATGTAAATTTCAATTTTTATTATTATTTTCTAAATATTTTCATTATTTTGAAAATTCAAGACAAAATTGTTTGTGTTTTTATTTACCTCGGGCAGCGCTCCTTCAGCTGCTGACACATAGACTGTACAAACCAGCTCCCATTTGTACAGTGTCTATATGATACATGATCTTCAACAGTGGCGACGGCAACCAGAACATCTGCTTCTACAGGAATGAATGAATCTGAAGCATCAGCCTCCAGATCCTCCAATGGCACCCCTTGCTGTTTGTCTTTTCCTTGGCAGGCCTGGATCAGGAACACTTTGGGCTTGCCTGTGAGAGGTGACCGCTCAGTCCCTTTGAACAGTCTTGTAATTTGCTTAATGTAAAGTGGCTTCCTGTCAGTGCCCAAAACGGCACCTTTTTGCCCGTGACTCAGAATGCAGCAGATGAAGGCATCACCGTGCTGAGGAACCTGTTGAAGAGCAACAAATCTGCCGCCGGACCACTCCTGAACATTAAACTCTTCCAGTGGCATGAGGTCCTTCAGAGAGGCTAAGCATGTCATTGTTTGTTCCATCTCATCTTTGGTTTGGTTTTTGTACATCAGCACAGCAAACCCAAGCCAGCTGAACACTTCTGCCAGGCTTACTGCAGGGGATGTCATTAGAGACAAGAGAAAAGAATTAAGTTTAAACCACCAACAATTGGGCGATTATATGTAAAAGAGTCTGAAACATACTAGCATCGTTCTCTGTTCCTTTTCTCTGTGTCCCATCTTCGAAATTCTCATTGTTTATGATCACGCAGATACCAACAGGCTGACTGCGCAATGGATAAAGATCAATCTGAAGACCATAAATAATAATGATTATTAGCTTTGTTATTACAGTAATAAGTATGTGCTGACTAGTAATTGAGAGAAAACTGTTCCTGATTGATATGAGTAAAAATGTATCCTTTTATGATGTCACTTAACTAATCATTATTTAAACATTCAGCAATATACTTGATCAGTATTAGGAACTCACCTTCTGCCTCTTGTTATCTGAATGCAAATCGCCTGAGTGAAAAGATACAAACCACAGCATAAAACAATGTTTGCTTTTAGCTAAAAACACATCAAACTATCATTTCTACATGCAAAGTGTGTGACATTACCACTGTGAACAGAAGAAGCTTGCACAGGCTGAGATAAAGGCCTGGTGGCTTTCAGTGGTATGCTTTGCAGCTCAGGGTAAGTTTCTTTAATTTCCTCATCAGTTTGCAGGAGAAGCAGGAAGCTCTGACATGAGGCTTCTCCTTTGTTCATGATCTTATCCACAAGCTCAACAACGTGTCCCTCTACATTTTCTTTATTGATGTTTTTAAGGTTGTTGTAGTCCCGTTGAGTTATCATTTTATTCTCGTAGACTTTGTTCAGAATTAATTTGTAGTCTCCACATAGGGTCATCTGAATAGATGTTTTATTTCTCCTAACTATTTCTTTAGCCGACATGCTGAGACAACAAAAGAAAAAAGAGAAAGGCATAAATCTGAGTGTTATCCAGTCATACACAGATCATTAGTAGTCTTCCCGCTTCATACCTTGCTCGTCCGGTTCCTTATTCTAGTCGGAGAAGCTTCTTTCGGCCAAAACACACCTCACGTCTTTGATAATAAACCTAAAATCTATTAATCCTAATTTTTATCTTTATTGCCAACAGTCCGCGAGCACTTTTTCCCGTAAGAAGTAATTATGTACTCAAGGAAATGTATGCAATGAAAACGTATAAGAAAGCGAAACGTGCTCACTAGTCGACACCTAGTGGAGGAGTAATTACACTGTTAACGACCCAGCTGGGATATGCTGGCCCCTGTTGCTAAAGAGGTAAACTGCAGCCGCCCAAGCGCTGTGTTTATATCGCCACAAGGGGCAGGAAAACACCTGACAAAAATAAAAAAACTACCGGAGTGTGGAGTTAAGATGTAAAAGTCCGTTATGTGCCAGAAAACAATAAGACATCCCTGGTGGTCTAGTGGTTAGGATTCGGCGCTCTCACCGCCGCGGCCCGGGTTCGATTCCCGGTCAGGGAACGTTACTTTTGACAAAAGTCAAGACATTAGGTGCAGTAACACCATGTTTACCAGGTTTATACCCACAACTATGCAACAATTTTATTTGGTATGTTTGAGTACCAATGTCGCCGATGTCAGCTGGGATTGGCTCCAGCCCTTTTTATACAGTCTATGCTCCAGCCCCATTCAGTGGATGGATTGATGGATGTTTAAGTAGCCTACATCCAGATATATCCTTGGACAAAAAAACATTAATATTACTGTTTACTTTGGCAAACCTCTTTTTACTTTGTCACATAAAGGAACCACAGAACACACATGCATTTAAGATTAACGCTTAATAAACCAACAAGAACAGAACAAAGTAGTGAAACATTTCTCCAAAATTTTGAGAAAGGAGTAGTACATTTCAGAAATGAGTTTTGTTGGGTGAATTAGGATAAGGTAGTGAGTTAAATCTGCAACCTCCTGTGAATATAAAAACATATGAATGATTTAGAAATCATTTTCACATTTTTATTATGTATGCATCTAATAATAGCTCTATTAAATTTATCATATAAATATATGAATAACCAGTGAGTTTAATCAGCTTGTAATGTCTCTAAATTATCCCATGATTTACTCTTATTTTCCAGAGGAGATAACTTATTTACAGGTATAACTTTCAAGCATCATTGTTCAAATCACTCAATAAACTGTTCCAATGTAAGCCACACACCAACACATAATACATAAACTGACTTAATATACACATTTACAGCAATACCATTAAACCCAGTAACACGTTGCCATGTTATCGAGCGACACGTCGCACACATATCAGGCAAAACGTGACTTACTTTAAAAAAAGTAACAGGCATACAGTCCTAAATAGAAACAAGTGTTATTTCTCATCTGTGTACAACAATACTAAACAAAAACACCTGTTTGTGGTTGAAACAGGATGTATAAGCTCAGTGTGATGATCTATACTTGTGGTGTAAATGTGAGTAAAAAAGCAGTAAAAAAAAAGGCTGGGTTTCCTGTATCTCTGTACAGTAGCCTACATGACGTCATGACTTGTCTTTCCCCAGAAATGTGTCATTCTGTCTTTTGGCATCAAGAGAACAACGGCCAGCGTCAGAGTGGAGGGACAGCAGGAGGTAATGGCTTCTTATTACCCTTTTTCACATTAATATTAACACACAGTAGCTGACAGGAAGCTGTAGTTTCAGGTTTATATGAAGAGCTTAAACCACATTAGTGAACTGTGGCTTTGGCCATTTGTCGCTATCACGAGGGGTCTTTGTTTACACACATCTTCCCAGTTTCATTGAATAAAACCATGTTTATAAAACTTGCAAAGAGCAGAGTTAACACAAAGCTGAAGAAAGTAGATTCTTTATATCTGATTGTCTCCCTAGAGATGTTTTTCAAGAACTCTGCTTCTAAATGAAAGCACTTAAAGAAAAGGGGAAATCTGAAAAGTCAGGAAATCACTCAGTGAGAAGTGATACATTAATGTGGTCCAACATGTGCTGAAAACACAAGTTTTATAGATCCACTTACCGTATTTATACATTCACCTGGTTATAGCATACATCATGTCAGTGAAGAGATGCTACAGAGAAAGATAAACGTGTGTGTGTGTGTGTGTGTTTAGGTTGGCTATGAAATTGCTTCATGTTCTTCCAGTGCTGTGGCACGTTCTCATTTTGAGGGTCTCACAAAATGGTGGGTGACTTTAAATGTTATTCATTACATACACAAAATAAATATTGTACATAATTAAATCAGCTTCTTCACAGATTGATGGGAACAGAATAACGTACATGGATCTATTACATGATGCCTGGTATATTGGATGGCTCACACTGGCCTCCATGCTGCTCTCTGCATGCTCATTCATTTCTAACTGTGATCTTATATTTCTTATACCAGAGGCTGAAAGCGGCTACCCTGATGTCTGTCACATGCTTGATAACTATGTAAGGGACTAAATCTTCTTGTGACTTTAAACCATGCAGTTGAAATGCATGTTTACCTTCTCACCTTCCCTTTCTCTGTTATTGGAACATTTTTAGTTCCTTTTCCAGGATTTTGCAGGGAATATGGATTATGAAGAGACAGATGAAAAAGACCCTGCCTGCCTTCTGGACAATACTAACCAGCTAAACTGCTCCTGGTCACTCCACACTTTAAATAACGATACACAGCTTTCTGTTTCTATCAGGTATTTATACAAATACATATATCTATATAGATTTTGGTGTATGATGTTTCTCACTATGTCTTGAGAGTTTTCCCTAAAGTTGCGTCTCTTCTTTCAGTGTTTGTGATGAAAACGAATCGGTCCATTTTCACAGCCAAGCCGCTGGGAAAAGAGTTGGATCAGGAAGCTGGAAACTTCCTGAGCAAGAGATCCAATCTGTGATCCTCCAGTTGAACTTTTCTCTGCCCGATGGATGGAAAACTCACACCTACGCATACAACAAGAATATATTAAGTAATACGCCAAAACGTGCACATTTTTTCATGAGATGTTGTTGATTATTGATAAATGACAGATTAGATATCTTCTGATCTGAGTGGATAAGTAGATATTAATGATCTTTTTCTGTTTAAAAACACTTCATAACAAGATAAGATAAATTATATAATATCTGTAGGTATAAAAAGAATATAAACACACCCATATGAGTTGTATTTTCCTCCTAATGCCAGCAGGACTGCTGGGTAAAGAAGGAGCTGTCGTTACAAATGAGGAGCTTCTTTAACTTAAAGCTTTTGCAAAAAAAAACATCTGGAACACGTTCACAGTGATGATCCTGATGGTGGCCGGCCCCATTCAAAGCTCAGGGTTAACAAATGGTGGCCTACATCATGACTTTGATACACTTAGTGACCAGTTAAGAGTCATAAGCGACTAAAACTGTTTTCTTTTTGCCAGTCCATCAAATGTGCTACAGAACAAAAGATCAGTATTCAACCTCTGGAATATTTTACAATATCTAATTTATGTTTATATATCTAACTCAAGGAAGTGAAAAAATAAACAAATCTTCCCATTTAACAAGGCATCAAGCCTCTACGAGCACAGCCGTTTTCAGCATTATGTTATTGCTAACATTATTATTATTATTATTATTTATTTTTAAAATTATGTTTATTATTATTTTTATTATTACAATAATAATATAATAATAGCAACAACACAAGACATGCAGGTTAATGGCTATAGTTAAAATGACTTCCAAATGACTGTATAGTACAATAATAATAATAATAATAATAATAATAATAATAATAATAATATAGGCCACCATTAATTAATATCTTCTTACACATTTTCTTAAATTTTATCTTAAATGTGCTGGTAATAATGAAATTGATGAAAACTAGTTTAATTTTTGTTTAAGGGAAATAAGAACATTTGAAAAGGATCAGCACTATTTTTATTATTTATTTATAAATGCTTTGTACTTTACTGAAGATCATTTAATAATCCCTTGTAAAATTACAACAATAAGACTGTTGCAGAGCATAAATGCTGATTCTGAACATGTTCATAAGGGAACACCTGAGGACCTGTAAGGATTTGTTTGTAGCTCAGAGCAAATCCAAGGTACAAAAATGATGGTGAATCACAAGCTACACAATAAACGCCTGCAACAAATCTGTTGTTGCTAAATGAGCCTGTTGTTATTTGATATTAGCTAATAAAGATTTCAGGATTCACTTCAATCCCTTAGATCATATAAAAAGTTATTTTAGGTTGAAGTTGCAAACTTTTGGGAACCAAAGGTAGATTTTCAGAATACCATTATATTTTTAATAGCACTGTTTTAAAACACCTGGTTGACCATGGTGCTGCTCAACAAGTAAAATACACAACCGAAATAACACACATAAGACCCCACGATGAATGAAACACTAAAAACAAAGAGGATGCAACACAATCCACCAAGACAAGACTTATTAGCTTTTGTCCTTGAATTTTTGTGACTGTTTGTCCTGCAGGGCCGCTTCCTCCACCTGCAAACATCTCTGCATCAATCATAGATGGAAACCTTCACGTGACATGGGATCTGCCTTTCAAGGAATTAAGCAGCAACCCTGAATGTTATGAATACCAGCTGGACACTGGAAATCAGGTTTAAAATATATTATTCTGCAGATTTCTGTATACACTGGTACGTTCAAAGCAAGTGCACATCCTGTATGATACTATTTAATGGTGTTCATGCAAGTTGGATGTAAAGATACAAACCTGATAAGATTTTTAGAGAGAGCCAAGTTTACAGTGTGAGAAAAATCCAACCTGAGGATGATGTAAGTGCAGCCTATTAAGAGTTTCCTGCTAATTCTTTTCAAAACAGGAAAATGTCGCATTGCTTACGGGTAAGCTGTCTTATACCGAGCCAAATGCAGATCCATCCCTTAACTACAGGATCAGAATGAGGACAAGGTTTTTACACAATATATGCCATGGACCAAAAGACTGGAGCGCCTGGAGTAACACTGTCAGTGAGTGCTCTTTGTTAAAATGCTTCCAGTCACTGGTTTGATCAGTGATTGGCTCTGATGGTTAGTTAATGGAAACCTAGATGAGCAAAGTTATATAATTTAATAAACAGGATTTATATGAAACACTGCTTTAGATCTATGTGTGTGTGTTGCAGCGGTGAAACAGACATCTTACAGTTTTGACCCTCTGGTGATCGTCTATATTTCACTCGGAATACCCATGATGCTCCTGGCCTCGCTTCTGCTGATGCGCTATCAGAGGTAACGTGTCTAGCTTAATGATTAAGCTGCATCAATCATTAATGATCATCTATGATTTACTATGTTAACTTCTGCTAAAGGGATGCTTTGTAATTTTTGCCCACTGCGGTGATAAACCTGTAACTTCCAGCAGGTCACACAACACCAATGCAAAATCAAACAGTATCCATCCCTCTTTTGGCATTGTGAAGGCACAAAACTATGCCCCAGCCACAACCATGAGGTCCTCAGCTCTGCTGCTCTTCATCCAAACGACCACACTTAAAAACAGAGTGGCAGCACTGAGACTGTGAACAGTTTCCCTTGTTTGTTAGATCAGCTAAGTCACTTTTTAAATCTTAATGGGGATCCTTAGCTGGATTATTTTTATTTATTCTTTTATTTAACTTATGTATTTGGTAATAATGTTCTTGTACAGCACTTTGGGCTGCATCAGTTGTTAAATGTGTTATATAAATAAACTTGAACTTTAACTTGAACTTGCAGAAAATTCCGATGCATGAATTATAAGAAAAGCATTTATTGTATGCAAACCAGCACTACTTGCCCAGCATGTTTAGGGAATCACGTTAGCTTCAACAATCTGCCTTCAGCTTGTAACAAACAGCCAAATAAAGACACAGACATATTGTCAGTGGTGTAAGATGTAAAATTAAGCCCCACGTTGTATGTTTGTTTTTTACAACTGGTAAAGAACTAACTTGCCAGTCTAATAATACTGAGACAAACAGAAAGTAGGTTTTGCAAACAGTTTTTTCATCAAACTCTAATGAGTAAATTCTCTGCCAAGGTCGAGTCAGGACCTTCCTCTTCAGCGGTCGTGTTTCTGTTTTGTCTTTTTAGACTCTTTAGACACCATTTTGTCTGGTTTCTGAAGGCAGCAGCGCCCTCTGAGCGAACACTGTATACTGACCCCAGAAAACATCCATTATCTCTCACATTAAGCCAAAAGTGACACGGCATCCCTTTAAGTTTAAATCTCAATATAACCTTATTTGAATAGGTTATTAAATTTATTTACGCTTAACCAGTAGATCATTTCAAACACTTATCTTTGTTTTATGTCAGAGTAAAACTTTTCCTTTAATTTCCTGCCATTGCGTTTTTCCAGTGCAATGCATTGTGGGTAATTTAAAACATCTTTAAGGAGAATGACGCCTGTTTCTATTAATTACAGCAAAATAGACAAGACGTTGTTAGAATCTGAGGATAGCATTCAAAACCTTATTTGGTTGCGTAATAAGAGGAGTAAGCTCAGAAAGAAGGAAAGGTGCTTCTGAAGTAAAATCTGGTCAACAGTTTTAACCCAAACATGGTGCCTTTTCCCCAGTCTGGGCCTTTGTCTTAATTCTTATCCAAACTGGTTTATACCCACATCTGTTTGCTTTTCCAGTTCCCCAGGTTTACTTTCAACTGGAAACTAAAACCAAAATCAGCAGAGAAGCTGGATATTTTAAGAAACAATCAAGCAGAATGCCATAAAAATATGCACAGAGATAACAGATAACACAGAGGATTGTCAAAATAAATCAAATATTTCATGTTGTGCTGTTTTTTGACAATCTAGTTTATTCTGAGAAGGTTGGTATAACATTTTATCATCTATCTTTCTTTTTAAAAATCTTTGTTACATGGACTTTGCGTTGCCTCATAAATAATCAGAACAAATGAGGAACATTTTGACAAATATAAAGGGATAAGTTTGTTTTGTCAGCAGAAGCCACGGAGCTGTACACAAAGAAGAACTAAGATGAAAGTTTTTGCTTCTATTTTTACTCTGAAAAAGCCACAGCTTTGCATTTACACCCGAACTTCCCCAGCTAGCAGGAAGAAACCAGTAAGAGGAAGGGAAGACGAGAGACGAAGGAAGGGTCGATTAGTCTCCCACTTTCCTTCTTTGACATTTAAAGCTTGTATTTTAAAACGTGCACTTTTATTTGTGTGTTTTTGTCACAGGGTGACTAAAGTTCTGTTCCCACCGATCCCCCACCCCCCACCAAAGTACAAACATTTCCTGGAACGAAACGAACAAATAAGTGTAAGTATTTACTGATACTCCACACACACATACGTGCATCATATACTTCATATACTGGTGTTTTACCGCGCAATCACAACAAAGTATGTACACAAACTTCCAGGTTTTTTTTGCTTAAATTTGTGTTGTTTATTTTCTTGCATGGTCAGTCTTCTACCTATTATCCAGTACCACCAGCTAAGGTTGAGGAGGAGATCACAGAGGTGGAGGAAGCAGAGCAAAACCCTGAAAAACCATGCTAAAAGCAACGCAGGATGGATTCCCCGGCAGTGCACGTGTGGAATACTGCAAAGCTGCAAATGTTTATCATGTCATATGTTATGCTTTCCTATATAATGAGTACTGGTGTACCTGCTAAGCTTTCAGTTTCTGTTACGCCTTCACCACAGAAAACCCTGCTTGCATTGGAACATGTAGCACATGTTTGGTGTGATTTAGAAAAGGTTGTATAAAGATGTGTGCAGCTTTGAGTTTAATAGTTTCATCATCTCGTGGCCTTTTAAGATGTTAGGACAGAGCTCCATGACAGCAAGATGACGTATATAAAGTTCTTTCTGAAAGGTTAGGGATCAAATATGACTTCTGACAGCTAAAGCCTGGCTGAAACTGGGTCATGTAGCAGAACAGTGATTTAGTACGTGGCAGCAAATCTATAACAGCTGAAAGAGAAAATAATTATTGGTTTAAAAAACTTCGGTCTGATTAAAATCTTATTTTAGGACCCTGGCTGTGCAAAAACAAACCACCAAATCACAATAAACCGAGTCACCATAGCAACATGTCACAGACTGATAACATCATCATAAGTTATTTCTACTAAAGCTGGTTGTACAAGTTTTTACATACTGCTGCATTCTGGTTTAATAAACATTAACAAAATAAAATACTTTGTGTACTTATGTACTGAAAATGGATATTTTCTCACTGCATCTGTTATTTGAACACATGAACAGGAAACGGGTCATGACATAAGTGTGTTCACATCTTATGAAGAGTCCATGAGTTGATCAGTTTCCTGTTTTAGATACGTTTCTTTCCATGGATGTAGATACGTTTTAATTTAGAGGCAGAGAAACGCTGATCGGAATTAGAAAGGGATTCATGGTAAGATGCCACTGTAGCGGGGGTGCCTGAGCCACATCATCCCGCTCCTCTCCATGTAAAATTAATAACTTTATTTTAATATAAATAAAAACATTTCTATGCTTCCTTACGTCTGACACGGGTCATTCCCATCCTGCTGTAGAACTGGAGAACCTTATCCACCTGCACGCTCTCCTACAACTTTCTCTGAAACCACAGCAGCTACCTCCTCCTCCACTCTGGATTCCAACAAGCAAGACCCTCATACCTGGACCCTCTTGACTCCTCCACTGACATAAATCAATAAACCTGATCATTTTGGACGCACGTCCACTATTGGGTCCTAATTTTACCTTTTAGGGTGATGGCTAGACCTCGCCGGGACATTTTCAAATGAACACTGATGGCTTTCTCTGTCAAACCATCCATATTCTCTTTCTAAATATAATCTTTTGCACATTTTATAGGCCAGTTATAGGCTATCTGGATAAAGAAAATCTGAACCAAAGAGGCAGCTGAAGACCACCATGTACACCTGCATGACTGAGAATCTAACCATTAAACCACAACAACAACAAAAATAAAACACGTCAATCATCAATACAGAAAAATACATTTATTTGAAACCTTTACAAAGCAATGTGAATATAAATGAAAAATCATGCATGAAAAGTTCAAAGAGAGATTCTATCTTTATCACGACCTGCCGGTGGTATCACTGGTGTTCATTTCCATGTACGCAGGCCCTGTGGTTAGACAATAATGAAACAGTTTTAGAGTTATGCGAGTAAATCACGTCCTAAATGCAGATTTGTGTTTGTGAATGTGCACTGGCCCAGTTGTTACATAGCAGCGACTGAATGAGTTTTTATTAGAGCTTATGAAGCTGGAGAAAGCCTGTGGGTGTGAGCGAATCATACCTTGATGTGTTTGTGCTTTGTCGAGTGGATCAATGAGTTGTGCGATAGCAACATGAGGGCCTGTAGCTGTTCTGTAGTACTCTATCAATGACCCCAGAGTTCTGAATCTCGGCTGCCGGTCTCTTGAATCCTGCATAACCACACAAACACGCACATATGCAAACCTTTTAAAAACACTCTTTGTGTGATCTGCGTGTGTGTGATGCTCACTCACCTGAAGGTACCAGCCATCAGCGGAGCACACAAGTCTGTAGGTATGCACAAAGGGTGCTTTCCTGTAAGAAAACAATCAGAAATGTTCTCAGAAATTGGTATCCACACACACAAACATGTTGATGTAGTGATTAAATTTGAGAGAGACATCAAGACATGGCGACACACTGAGGATGACTAATTTCAGCTCATGTGAAACCAGACTTTAGTAAACTGATTCATTCGTACGTTTACGTTATGTGTAGTTGGAAACATGGAAATTAAGTTTCTAACATCCTCAACATATTAATGAGATTATTCTTCTTCAGTGCTTTTTTCTATTAGTTACATTATATATCATGCACCAAAAGGGTGATGGAGATTTCAGTTTTGAAGATGCGATGCCACGTCTGACTGAACTCCTCGTGTCTTAAGCTTGTGGGACGGGGTGTTTGCATGAAAAGCATTAAAACGAGGTTGATAAACAAGCTAGATCTACCTGGGGGAAGAGGATTGGGCCTAAACTGTCCAGGCTAGCGGGTGCTGGCTAAAAGCGCTTAGCAGTCTGGTCCTGCCTGAACTCAGTCTGCATCTGGAACCAGGCCAGATGTTATCAGCAGGCACCAAGCATTAACTGGAAAATACCAGCGAGCTAATGCGAGTAGCTACAACCAGTTTAGCATACTGGTTTTTACTGAATGAGGATGGAAGTGTAGCTATTTAATCATGATTAAACTAGAAACTATGCTCTTGGTGGTGTTAGGTGCTTAAGTAAATTAGACAGAAATGGATGCGACTCTGTAAAAATGACACAAAGTTTGTCCATTTTTTCTTTTAAGCGTTAAAAAAGAAATGAAAGTAGCATATTAACTTAATTAGACCAAAATCACACTGTTCTTATAAAAAGCAAAGTGCTGGAGCTGTGTAACATCTATCACTACTGCTAATGCAAGTGTTTCCACTCAGAATGATCCTCTTCTGTTTCATGATTTATTTTACAGAAATCTTAAATTTTTTTTTCCAAAAGAACAAACAACAAGAATCTAAATAAAAAGTCAAACTTAATTGTCCATAAGGAAAACATACTGCACATAAAATGTAGAAATGCCCAAGTCCAATAGCGTTTCCATGTTTAATGGTCTGGACCTGTGATTATAACCTAGATAATGAACAATATCTGATCAAGCACATTTAACTATTTTTTAAATTAGGTATTGCATAACTAAAGTAATAAAAATAAACAATTCAAATAAAATCTTTTTTCTGGACTGTGTTATATAGTAATACTGCAAAAGCATAATTAGAACATTATGTTTTAATTTTATGATATAATATAATTTCATTATTTATTGGTGTCTCTGAATATTGTCATAATCCATATTTTAATAACTTTCATTTTTTATTTTTAATACAATCTTTTTTTTAATAAAGTATAACTGGTACAAAATATACCAGGACTGAAAGGTACAGAAATGTCTCTCATATAGTACACCCCCAACAACAAGTAATTATACTTTATAGGAATTAAATAAATCTGACACAGAAGTCTCTGTAAAGACAGATAAAATACACAAAGTTGATAAACGTGTAAACATGCACATGAGCATGACTCAGATTAATATTGCACATTTAATACAGCATCTATTTGTAACGCTGCATTAAAAAAATATTTTTAATCATCTCTCTGCAGCAAACGTTTGTATAAGCTGGGGCAGTGTGTGAGACGGTGAAAAGACCCCCGGTAGGCCATCGTATACTCTGAATACTCGTACTCAGAGGATTGCCCAGTCCACCTGAATATTAAGCATTAATAAAACTGAATCTCTAAATAACATTTCTGTGCTTCTCTGAAATGTAACGTCACTGGAGTAAACTGTTAGTGGCAGCACCCATCGTTAACAGCTACACCCACTTGTAAGTGTGAGAGGCTTATAGGTTATTTCCTTTCTCAGGAGCAGAATGGCGATTTGTGGAACATTTAAAAAAAACTAAATGTCATGAAATAAAAACCTAATATTAAATCTATTTTATTGACTCTTAGAGATGCTTAGCAGCACAAATATCTGCCCTTCAGTAAGACGATTAATAAAGCTGTTCATATATCACACCTCTTTGCAGTTTTTATCTGCATCACTATAAACAATTAAAGGATTACAATTACAACAATTACAACTCACAAGCTGGATGAAAGAAATCAGTGTAGATGGCTGTTTCCCTCACCTCACACACAGGCAGTAGGTCCCCTGCACTGTCTCACTGTCTCTCAGCAGAAAGCTGCCATCATGTCCAAACTGCTCCAGCAGCCTTTCTGTGGCATCACACCCGATTTTCCCGTAGTAGATGGACTGAATGAGCCTCCCCTCACTGTCCATGTTGCCTCAGAGGCAGAGACCCATTAGTGCTGCGTTTCTGAGGGTGCAGCAGACCGTGGCAACACAACACTGTGGGAGTTATGAAACAGGAAAAAGCCTTTCTGGTTTTCACACCTTTTTTTTATCGTGCAACACCTCGCACACTCTTAACCTGCAGATAATGGCTTCAATTTGTGAAAACAATGCAAACGTTGCTAGGTCTTGTTCTGTAAGCCACACAAAACACATGCAACTACTGAGCAGAATTTACTTTTTAATACTCGCCAATTCATTTTTTTAATTACAAAATAATTTCCAATTTATGATAGACGTCGTGTGCATTCAATTACATTGAAATCAAGATACTACCTCAGCTTGTGCATGTCAATATGCTTTTTCCTGTACACACATTCACATGGTTTGTGACACAGAAAAGTGTTTTGAGTTTAAAAAGACACATAAACAAACAAACCACTAAGAGATCCACATGCCCCATTCGTGCAAAAACGAAACACAGTTCAAAGCTGTGGCTGGCTGTCATCAAGAGAAAAAACTGAAAACATGAAGGATGTTGTTTTCCTTATAGCTGAGAGAAGCCTGCAGTTCATGTAGCAAGCAGCTAATCAGCCTAAACAGCAACACATGCACATGTAGTCCGCTCTGAAACCGTCCATAGATCCACCAAAATACAGCTTCAAAGGTTTTTCCCACATTTCAACTTTTCTTAGTGTTGCATGTTTATTTATATAAATACATGTGTAATTTCTTCATGGTTTTTATTTATTTAATAAAGGTGACATTTTATTGGTGCAAACAAAATCATGTTTGTCTTTCCACTGCAGAATCACACAAATACACACGACTTGCACAAAACTCAACTTTACAGTGAGGTTTTCTTTGTTTGTGTTATATTACATCACTGCTACTCAGATCGGTCCGATGAGGACCGTCTACATTCAAGCTGTCACTGAACCAGAACCCTCAGTGTGTAAATCATAGACCAGGCTTGTGTCATACCATAAACAGTTGCACGCGAGCATGCAGAAGTTCAGAGGAATTAAAAATGAGCTCCTCTGTAAAAGTGTTACATTTTGAGAAAATGCTTATCTTCTTGTGAGAAGTGCATGTTTAATTCTTTTTAAATAACAATAACTGATGAAGAAAACAGGAGTGTTTCTCAGCTGAAACTCACTCGGTACCATTAGTCTCTCAGTCGTCTTACTATTTTATTGCATAAAACCAACAAATGACAACAGTACTGTCCCACGGGCCCTAATGCAAAGTGAAACCAAGGTTTTCAGTAAAAGGCCTAAGTGATCTTTAGTTGAACTTTCTGCAACTTCTAAATGTCTAAAAGTAGAAATGCAAATATAGCAATGGTCTGTCCCTAAAAAAACCAGCCGACTACAGAGCCATGTTTTAACTCGAGGAGACTGTAACATACAGCGCCGCAGGACTAAGTTTAGCCAAACGGTGGTGTCTATCAGAGGTACACAGTCATGGAAGTCACTACCAGCTCATATTAGAAACTGTGACAACTATTCCACCTTCAAGAAAACACTAAAAAAGAGTGGTTAAAAACAAATCAGTCCTGTACTCATGTGTAACTAACATTCTGTTTTATTGTAACTATTGTAAATATGAGATGTTTGTCAATGTTTGTTAAATGTGCCTGCCTTAGGACAACAGATGCAATTTAGCTTTTGTGGCTAATTCTGGCATATTTACTATGAAGCTTTTGCTCATGTTGATTAATATACATTGTCCTAATAAATAAATAAATAAATAGTTTCTTTTGAAGCGGAAAGAGCAAGAGGGGTTCGCTGTAAAGTTTACTTTAAAGCCCATGAGAAATTACCGTCGCCATCTATGACTGAAACTCATACATACAGCTGATGGGTATTCAGTAATTACGGGCTCATTGAGCCTTTACTCCTCTTTCCTGACACACTGCTGTAACTTCCCACGAGACACTCAGACGTATCAGTGACATTATCTGTATGACACACAAACACAGATTTTCTGATGCTTTAATGTAAACCAAAACGTAAATACAATGCGTTGCAGCATCAACTGTATTTTTCATTCTCCTGCCTACAGCGAGTTGATTTCTTGCAGCTGTGTTGAAAACCTCTCCTCCAGATCTTTGTTGGCCTGCAGAAAGCCCCCCAGCCTCTTCAACTGCTCCATGTCCTGAGGAAAAGACAGAATGTCATCCAACCTGTCTTTATGTTTGGATAAGTAAATGTTTGTTTCTCCACCTGAGTCTTTGCATCCTCATCCTCCCCATACAGACACTCCTGCAACATCTCTTGCAGCAGCTCAGCTTCCCATTGGCTAACAAGCTCAGCGCTCGTCTCCGATTGGCTGACCGAGACAGACTCTAATCCAGGCAACAAGCTGGCAGAATCCATTTGGTCCATGCCGGAGACGTAAATGGACAAATCAACGGCCAGCATCTGCTCAGAACAAATACAAAGAGAGAAAATGTCACTGTTTGCAGGTTCCAACTGAGCTGGCGAACAGAAACACTCACATCTTCTATTTGTTGTCCAAGTGTTGCCATCTGCGCTATGTGGCTGAACTGCTGCACAAAGAGTTTCAGAGTGGTCCAGTACTGCTTCATCCATTCGTCCTTCACACGGAACTCACAGGAGTGCATCAGCTCATTCCTGTATTGGATCACCTGGAGGAAAACAAGCACATGATGGGATGCCTCAAAACATGACAGAGCTACCACTGCTTCCTCTATATAACGCCATTAGTAGTTTAATAACCTGAATAAGAGAAAAAACCCAAAACAATCACATTAACCTCTAGCAACATCCTTTAGTATTATTTACTGTCTCAGGCACATATTGTAAGTTTATAGCTCACAACCCAGCCTATAAGCACATTTAGGAACTTAATCTTTTGCTTCTGCTCTGATCAGTCGGTGCAGACATGAGACACAGTAGTTACTATAGAGGAGCAGACTGTTCATGCATGGTGTTGTGCTGGTTACCCAGACGTTTTGCTCACTTTGTGTGAGACAAACTAAGCTTTTGTCAAAGCCACTGGTGTTTTTGTTCTTTGTGCTTCAAAGATTCAACCCAAGATAAGGTTTCCAGGGTTGTAAAAAAGGCTATACAGCTGTTTTTGTCTAGAAATGATATATATATATAAACTCATCATGGCCTTTAGTATCTGTAAATGTCATAAAGTTGAGGCAATCTCTGAGTTAATCACTTTTTGTCTTGGGTTTATATTTCGTTCTAGTAAGCACCACAAAGAGCCGTGTGCAAAGTCTCCGAGTGTCAAAGGACTGAGCTTTTTCTTACTTTAGCAGCCACTGACGGATAATAATCACTTTAGAACAGGGGGTGCTTTAGTGTTATCCAACAGTGTGAATGAAACACTAAAAAACGTATGTCTTTCTTTTGTAGAAACATCTGTAGATGCAGTTTTCATACATTAGTGTTGCCATTAAAGCTTGTGGGGGAGCGTCTAAAGGAGAGGTGTCTGTTAACTGAATGTCTCACCACATGCAGTGAACACAAAAAACCAGAGCAAAGGGGGCAGTTCAGGTTCTTAAAAAAAGAAAACTAAAGATAAAAAAGAAGCAGTCGGCAGCAAAATGCAGTCATTTATTATCATCCTCAAAGCTGCTGACAGGCTGAAGAAAAACTGACAACTCCCACTGAAGTGTCCTCCACGAGTAAACAGGAAATTTATCTTCTAACCAGTGTGAGTTGGATGAAGGCTGTCAATTTCCAGTTTAGCTATCACTCTCCTCACCAGGAGGGGTTTAAACATAAATATATACCATAATTAGTATGTGATCATAAAAAGCAGAAATGAGAAAGACTTTAATTGTATTTTATCACCAATGAAATCTATAACAGTAGTGGGGACCTTGGTGCACGGGGCTGGAAAAATACACCGACTGAGTTTTTCTAAGCCTGTGACAAATATTAAGACATAAAAAAATACAGGAATTTTCAACAGATGAACTTTAAGTCATGCTGCACCATCTTTATCACAGTAACCTTCACTGATCTCACTCCTTTTGTCAGTTACAATAAGATCACTTCTGCATTTTAGAGTTATTATTATCCGTTATTGTTTCCGTTCGCGTGATAGGACCTGTGTACATGTTGCATTTTGTAAAAGGTGCAAACTTTCATTGCCACCAATGTTTGTTCATTGCCACCTGCAATAAACAATTTGCATTGCAGATCCTGCAACGTGACTATTGCACAGATGTACATTGCCATGACGATGCTCAAACATACATTGTGCAGTTCTAGACCTTAGCCGTGAAGTTTGATATTAAAAATACACAACAGCGCGTAGGCTCACCAGTTAACGGGTTAAAACGGGTCAGTGTATTCCAGTGTGAAGTGTTGAACCTACATAATTAAACCGTCTGCATGATATCTGACACTTGTATAAAATAAGGAATGAACTGAAGCATCATCGTGCTTACCTGCCTCACCAACTTTGGATCCACAGAGCAGAAACATTTACAGTAATTGATCAGGTTGAGCAGGGCAGATGCATCACACTGATCTGCTGCCCGGACTTTGGCTTGACCTCGTGGCATGTAGGCCTGCAGAGGACAGACAGGCAAAGAGGGTGAAAAGCCCCAATCAATATATCTATCTGTCCACCTATCCAATCATAAAAAGCAGAAAATAGTGAGACTTTACAGCTGAGAGTTGCATCAACACAGAGAGAGATCAATCAGGACATGTTATAGTTAAGCGCTAGTCAAACCAGTTGGACACTGGTGCTGCCATGTAGCACTAGAAGCATTTCTTATGCATTTCCTTCCTCTTCCTGCAGGAGTCCCTTTGTTTAATTACTAGAACATGATTTCCCTACAAAGAGCTGGGCAGAGTCTCCTTCTGACAAGTAGAAGAGTTAAGCCAAGTGTGCTGTATGTCAGTGTATGTTACATATAAACCCAAAATTAAACACCAGCAAACATCAGTAGTTCTGTCATAACATCACATTGTTTAATCTGCATCTCACAACCTGCCTGCATGTGGAAATCTACCATTAATCTGTTAAAAAAAAGCCCTCATGGTGGTTTTTATATTGTGATTAACAGAAGTTTTAGACAAAGTGTGTGTGCAAGCTCATGTGGAAACTACCTTGGCCAGTTCCCAGTGGTCTGTGCCCCAGTGAGGAGGAAAACAGTTGGCCCAGTTTATGGTGGTATCAGGCTGTCTGTGGTGTATCAGGATCACCTTCTGCCACTCTGAACACACCCTGCATGGTGACGAAAGCTGCATAACAAGCAGACATATTTCATTCTTGTGCCGGTTATGCATCACACTGACAAGCTCCTGTAATCCCACAACAGATTTTAATAACACACAGATCATAACAACACAGGTACAAATGACCTCTGACCTTATTCCCTCTTGGTTTACATAAAGATGTCTTGCAGGGATTCCTCAACAGGGTGTTTTGATTGAGCAGGTCTGCGTGGAAGCCCCTCATGTGGCAGTCAGCGTATGGATGGAGCGCATCCTTCAGTATGAGCAGACACCGTCCAGCTTTCAGCCAGTTTTTGTACTCTTTGTTGTTCAGACGGACCGACAACTCTTCACGGACCATCTCGGATTTACTTCCTAGAGTGAAACATAAACAAAGGCCAGACGAGTTCAGCCCTCGTGTCCGACTCCTCCCAGTGAGTGCAGAACAGATAGCGACCACAAGATGGGGGTGTTGGCTTAGATACTGCTTTTTCATGGTTTGGTTTAAAAAAAACAGGTGTGTGTGTGTGTGTGTGTGAAGGCAAGATATGTCTTTTACTTTTAATGCGTCTATATAATTGTTTTAGTATGAGTGGCATGCATGTGAAGCCAGTCTGTAGTGGTGAGAGCAGACTGGCTGCACAAACTGCAGAGATCATCACAAAGGCTAATGGGAACAGTGGTTCTGCACGGTCCACCCCTGCTTGGTTTAAGGTGGTGTCAAAGCAGCTGTTTAGTAACTCAGCTTTTTTTCCTTGGATTAAAAAAAGAGTTGCTGAAATCCCTAAAAATCTAAACCCATTAAAAAACAGTGAAGAAGAACAAACGGGGACAGTTGAAGCACCATGGTTACTGTTCCACTGAGAGTGTGCAAATTTGCAGCTGGTGAAAATATGAAATCTTTTTGTAAGCAAACTCTCCTGGGTGTCTGGTCTGCAGACTCGCTTCTTGACATATGCTGTGGCATCCCGAGAGGTCCAACCATTTTAATGAACACTGGAGCAGACATTTTCGGTTTTCAGTTGTAAGTGCATGTCACAACTGAATTTATGTCTGAGACCTCTCCTACACTCTGCACGGCACTCAGAAAATCTGTTCTCCACATGTTTAAGCCTCAGAAGGAAGTTGTGTGCTGAATCCTAATAACAGGAAAAGCTTGAAAGTCTTATTTTTTTGCAAAAAATTAATAATTGAGTGATGGATCATGTGTTTTAAATGTATGAAACAGTGATTCGTCTTACCTTCTACATGCTTCAAAGACAATTATGTCGCCACTGTTTGGGCTTCTACCACAAAAGCACGCTGCTGTGCAGCCTTACACGCTGTGAGGATGAAACTGGATTTTTTTTATCAGAATAGCTGATTGAGACAATCTCTGTGACCCCACTTTGCTAATCCCCTGTATATACGTCTTAAATGTGAGTTTTACTTCACAGCTTGCAGCTAGGTAGAAAATGTGAGAGCAGCATACAGCGTTGACAGGGTTTTCTGTTCTTAAAAAGGTTACGCCGCCCACTTTATCCCTATGACTCAATCAATCCTTCATAAATATACACCTACTAAGGCAAATACAATAGCTCTAACAAGTTCTTTGGTGAGTAATTATACAGAGAATAAGTCAAAGGAAATCTGGGAAGTGCTCGGCTGCATCTGATTGCTACACCGTGTGGTTCTGACAATGCCAGCCTGAAAAATATACTTCCCAGTATGGAGTGAAGCCTTTTTCTCCTACAGTAACATAAAAAGGCTCTTCTTACCTGAGATTGTTTAAAGGCACGCTAACTTGGCTCATCTTTCCGTGAGCGTGCTCCACTCAGGGCTGTTTTTTCCAGCTCCAGATGATGCATAAAGGTCAAAGGCTCGTCTCATCCCTTCTGATGTAAAATTTACAAAGGCAGTGCCACAGAAGGCATTATAAATTTACAACATTTAACATCTGTGGACGTTAAATGTTGGATGATCAAGCCGATTGGTGTACTAAAGAAAGACACTGTGGATTCAAGTTAAGATTGTTGTTTTAGGAGTTTTCTCTAATATTTCAGTTGCAGGTCTGTGGAGATTTTTATAAATTTATCATCTTAGATGTTTCATTACTTCTATTTGTTTTCCCCCCTATTGATTTACCCAATAATTTCAACAGTGAGTTCAGTTTTCCTGTTGTTAACGTCTCAGGTGGCCCTCCTATCCTCATTAATTTGCCTCTCAATTTTCATTTTAGCTTGAAAATGGAGTAAATACTGATGAATTATTCAACCTGACTTCTGTGTGGGTATCCAGGTACGTCCTTACTATCTGTTCCTGTGCTGCTCCCCTCTCGTGCTCCCCTCTCATTCTCGAGCTCCTCTGCTCCTTTCTTCTCCCCGAGCTGCTTCACTCCTCTCGCCTCCTCAAGCTGCCCTTCTGCTCTCTCCTGTTCAAGCTGTTCTTCTCTCCTCGTGTCACCTGCTTGGATCTGAGCAGCTCTGAATTTAAATGAGGGAAAATTGACTAAGAAAAAATCACTGTTGTTAAGTGAAAGCAGACTTCTTACAACACATGTGCAGAAGGCACGATAAACCCGAACCAACCGGGCCATTCGGTTTACTTTAGAACAATGTATGCATGTAATTTAACACATAAATGTCTCATGGTCTACCTTTTGGAGGAACGTGGAAGCCTCTTCCTTTTCACTTCTCTCATTTTTATACACAATCTTAATCTCTAAAAATTAAAGATACATATAATTATCTATGCAGTACTAATTCAAGTTAAAATAAAAGTGCAGAGACAAAATTAACAAAAATCTACTTTTATATTTTATAAAATAAACCTGTCTTAAATTAATGGAGATAATACTAAAAGATATTAGCAAAAAATAAATCCATTAAATGCTATGAAGTGTTGAAGAGTTTTAGGTTGTGGTCACTCTAAAAACTAGCAAGAAATTTATATTAGCTACAAGAAACCAGTGCTAGCTACACTAAACCAGATTAATAAAAACAATCTTTGAGCATTTTAAATATAACTATATTACCTGAAGAAATAGTAGGTTATTTTTAGTAGTAGTAGAAGGTAATTTATGAAAAGAAAAGGAGAAAAGAATTAAAAGAATCCATGCTAGCTAAAAGCTAATCTATGCTAACTGAAATTCTGGCTGATGTAACAAAGCATGCTAAGCTTGCTATATTTAATAAAACTATAAAATTACATTTATTGTTCAAGATTAATAAAGTTTTACATAAAAAATACCCTTCATGGATTTAAAAACCAAAATAGGTTTGTGTGCCTTGTTTGATTATGTAACAAAACATCTAAATTAGCATATAGCCTCCTGACTTCCGGGGGGTAAACTGTTTGAAAGGTAATGAAAAGCTAAAAACATCCATCCTTCTATACATTTTTCCCACTTTCCTCTCCCAGCAGAGAGATATAATCCCTCCGGTGTGTCCTGGGTGATCCCCGGGGCCTCGTCCAGCACGAACGTGGTTAGAACAGCTCACCAGGTCCAGGAGGCATCCTAACCAGATGTCACTTCATCTGGCTTCTGGAGCAGCGACTCCCGGGACAGTCCGCTACCCTGCAGAGGAAACTCATTCAGCTGTCTGTATTCCTGATCATGAATCAGTGTAAGTAATTTCTATCAGTAAACCTCAAAGGAACACAAACATTAAAAAAAAGCAATGTAACATTGCTCAGTGTAACATTTGTACACAGTTATTTATCCAAAAATAGAGTAATCTGTGCACTTTAAGTGTCCAGTTTGTGTTAAAGTATCACCGGCTACAGTTACACAATGTTTTTATTTCAGAATTAAAGTATTCTTCTTTGAGTTTACATGAAAATATTCATTCAAAATTTACGTTTAAATAGAAACATGTTTATTTATATTCTCTTAATTCCGCTTTAGATCAGGGAGTTTGAAGGGTTCTGATTGGACAGAGTAGCCTACTGACGCGCTTCATATACCGGAAGTAAACAAACTCCACTTCCTGTTTCTCATCTTTTCAGCTGAACAACATAAAAAGTATCATCTTTGCTTCAACTTTGATTATATTTTTGAAGTACTAGGTTGGCATGAGCATAGTACTACACTTTTCAGATGCTGTGGAGGAGGACAGGACAAACAGGCATGCACAACCAGATTTAGATCAGAATGAGTGTTTACATGATAGAGGAGTCAACAAGTTTAAATTTAAAATGAGAATAAACCAGACATATTGGAACATCAGAACTGCCATTTTCAATGTGTGTACATGGACCTTTTTCATCATATTAAAGCTGATTTATCTTTTATTCTGAATTACACACTCATGTAAACATGGTCACTGTGTTGAATTGCAGAAGTAGGAGAATCTTAAAAGTCTGACGCTATGCAAAATTCACTTTCCAAAAGTGTTTTTTCTTTTTTTTCTGTCTCGATATCCTGTGCATGAGGTCCAAATGGCAAAATAAACCTCTCTTACTTGCTTGCTCCACTTTTTAAGGCATGTTTGCTCAAATCAGTGAGTCTGCAATCTCAAGAAGGGAAATAACCACTCCTCCCAGTAGTGGATATTTATGAAGCACTTTTCTAGTCATCTTGACCACTCAAAGTGCTTCAACACCACATGGCACACTCTCCCATTCGCACACACGCGCAAACTGCAAATCTATTTTACTGAATGCTACACTTCACTCTGCAAAAGATAGAAACATCACAAGGCAACATGGGGTTCAGCGTCTTATCCAAGGACACATCAGCATGTAGTCGGAGAGATAATTAGAAATGTTGTGGTAAAATGTTATTATATCAACTCAGAAAATTGTTTAATGTGTTTTTAAGAGATTAATTAAAAATAATATAGTAATATACAGGTAGGTACAGGTTTATAAAGGTGTGTAAAGCCTACATAATATAATAATAGTCATATATATCATTATAATATAATATTTCAGTACTAAATTTACATGAGAATAAGTATTACGCGCTTACGTTTTCTCTTCTAATAAAGCATGGGATACTGCAAACAGGAAGTTCCCAAAGTCCCACCCCTACAAATGTGGTACCATGCAAAATCCCTGAATGTCCTCTTTAGAGAACAAAAGAGTTAAATCAGTACAGACAGGGGGATAAAAATATTAAGGTTTACAAATGTCCTCCACAGAAGACAAAGTTGAAGTCAGGAGGACAGGAGGTAAATACTGATATCATGGTCTATAACCACTGGTTAGTCTGTCTTTAATCACACTGAGGGTCTATATACATTAAATTTATATAAAAAATATTAATTTGAGCTACACAGTAATCTGAGTAGACTACTTAGTTCTTCCAGGTTACGGTGGGTATGAGGTACCAAGCATAAAACATTTGTTTAAAAGATGTAGCTTCATATTTAGCACTTTGTTCTACTTTCAAAATGAAAATTAACTTAAATCAATATTGTTAGCATGACTGTTAAACCACTTATATACATGTCAAATATAACAATAAAACACAATAAATAATAAAAGTATTAAAAACAATAACTATTAAAAGTAAGTATTAATTTGAAAATGTTAAATATAAAATAGTCCTAATCTAAATGTTACTGCACATGTAAAATCTATACTTTCATTTGAATCTAACCTAAATGTTGAATCTTATTTCTAAATGTCAAATGTTATATATGGACTTTAAATATTATATGTTAAAACTAAATATTTCATCTACATCTAAATGTTTAAATTTACATTTAAACATGATCTAAATGTTAAATCGTATATGTTAAATCTATGTATAAATGTTAGATGTTGAACTAATCGGTAGTGCTTATTCCAGTGAAGGCTCGTAGGGTAGCTGGAGCCTATCCCAGCTATCACCTGTACAGGTCACCAGCCCATCACAGGATGCTTACACTGATGCTCACCCTGCCCTTTTTCCTCTCAGGAAACACACAAGTAGAGGCATTTCCTCAACCCCACACTACTTATCAGACGAGATGTGAAATCTGGCTGGATACAAACTGGCTGTAGCAACAAGTCGTGATCACAGCAACAGATGCTGTTTCCTCCATCCTCTGGCTACAAAGTGAGTCCTAGCCAGCAGGAACTGGCTCTTTGTGGTAAAGTGCAGTATGGAGCTTGAGAGCTGTGGACATTTTAGCCAAATCATTCAAAGCCACCATGGCTTTGAGATGTTTCGGCTTCATCATGTTATATTAATATCATTAATCCTGTTGCTGCAAAAAAAAGGCTAACATTTGCTTTAGCATCTCTGTCTCACCACTTTATCAGGTTGTTAAATCAAGAGTTAGAAGTTAGTTATCGTCCAGGTTTTAGAAAGGTGTGTAGAAATACCACATGGTAAACAGTGACTGCAAGGTTATCCTAACAGTGATGAATAGCATTTATAAATGCATGCTGATCCGTTGTTTACCATGTTGACATGATGATGAAAAGCCTGTGCTATGAAAAGTTCAGCTTTTGGGGGCTGGGAGGAAAGGCAGATAGATGATGGAGATGTTGGAAGTGAAACAGAAAAAGCAGATAGGTTACTGTTCACCCATCCCAGGATGGAGATGGAGCATTTGTCTCTGTGTTATTCCAAACACACAGAAACGTACCGGTTTTGTCACATTCAGACTAGGCTACTGATCATAAAGCTGTTTTGTTTTTACATGTAGTGCAGACCAGACAGGTCATCAGTCCATCACAGAGACAAACACACATGCACTCCCATGAAAAATTTCAAAAGATCAATCAACCCAACGTGCATGTCTTTGGACTGTGGGAGGAAGCCGGAGTACCCGGAGAGAACCCACACATACACGGGGAGAACATGGAAACTCCACACAGAAAGACCACCATCCAAGCCAAGGCTCAAACCAGTGATCTTCTAACTGGGAGGCTGCTGTGCTCACCACCACACCATGCAGCCCAGAAAGGAAATGGATAGTGTAAAATATAAGCTTTCCCTCAATATAAATGAATCCAGTTCATGAATTTGTTCTCTTTTTTTTTAGCGTAGATGTGCAGGGGATAATGAGTGTCAGACCTCAGTAATTGTAAAACCCTGTGCACAGAGTAATAGCCATGACATGGAGAGATTTCAGTCAGTCAATCATCTGTTGTGTCAGTATTTTCTGTGATGATTGCATCCTCTTTTTTAACATGCTGTATGAATTCAGTAATCTATGTGATTCTTTTTTTTTTCTCTTATTTCTTTGCATGTCAGACACCATAGTGCTAAGTCAGTGGTATGCAAAGTGCATACCACTGACTTTCTGGGGTAATACAGTATGCAAGCACCAGAATATTCACTGGCATAAATTTCCCTTAATGCAGTGCATTAAAATATTAACTGTAAAATTGACCAATGTTCAATCTCAGTGCAAGTCTTTCACATCCTTTATGTTTTAGGTTTGTTAGGGCTTTTGTCTCTTCAGGGGTTTTTACAGGCAACCATGTAACGTCCATGGTAACTGGCAAGCAGTGACGTGTTACCTCAACACTATCATTTCAATTGTAACATAATTGCATAATATTTTAATAACTCAAAAGTTTATATAGTTGTATATTATTATTACATTATTATATAAAGTGAGACATCACTTTATCATCAAGGAAATACCAGTTTCCATATGTTGACCTCTGAAGAAACCTGTCCTATTTTGAGTGTAGTTTGAATTATTATCATGTGGAAAATTTTCTCTCTTGACTTTTGAAAACTACCATATTTTCATATCATCACCTCCTAACTATACTTGCAGACTCTCCTGGCCACATTTGAGCTTACTTTCATGGAAGCAGAATAAACTTGATAGTTGTCTGATCAAAAAGCATCTCCTTCAGGGCATATTCACACCAGGATAGCTTTGGGGAGGATTTCTGAAAGATTTCACACCTTTGGTTTGCTTTGCTTTCACAGCACACTTTATTAAGGAAACATCTGCTCATTAAGAGGCGATTTTCCACAAATCATACGAAGAAAATTCAGCCAGGACTGAAAATGGTTCTTTAAACACAAGGTGAAAATGCAGCAGCATCAAGGTTGCAGCAGCCTCTGCGTCTCCGTTTTTACTGTGGATGTTTCCAGCATGCGCACCAGGATGGACAGGGTGCCATTCAGCATGTTGCACTACAACGTGTTCTGCGTCCGACCGGTCTTTGATTCACTGGATGGTCAGTTTACTTTCACGCTTAACTTGCAAATGAAGCCTATAATTATTGAAGCAGAACATGGTTCCCTTTATGGATCCACACAGAGCTCCAAAACATAACATATTATCCATGAAAGTGTGCCTTTTGTTTTATTTTATTTATTCTCTTTATGTTTTTCTCTGCTGGTTTTCTGTTCTTCACACACCTGGATCTAGTTTCTAATCACCACATTTGCATCACTTTAATAACATCTTCCCTATTCCAGGTTCTTTGTACCATCTTCATGTGCCTCAGATTGTTTTGCCTCCCGCATTTTGCTGAAGAGTTTAGGTTTATGTTTCCCGCCTGCAATCCCTTGTAATTTATTTATAGAAATGTATTTTCTTTCTTTTAACACCTGCCTCCTGAGTTTGTGTCTGCACTTCTTCCATCCATCCATTTTCTACCGCTTTTCCCTGAATGGAGTCACAGGGTTGAGGCGGGGTACACCCTGGACAGGTCACCAGTCCATCACAGGGCCAACACACAAACACAAACAACCACACACACTCTCCTATGGGCAATTTCTTCAATCTATCAATCTACCTATCCCCAAGGTGCATGTCTTTGGACTGTGGGAGGAAGCCGGAGTACCTGGAGAGAACCCACGCTAACACGGAGAGAACCCACGCTAACACGGAAAGAACATGCAACCCCTGCCCCAACCCAGGCTCGAACCAGCAACCTTCTTGCTGTGAGGCCACAGAGCTAACCAACCACCGTGCAGCTCTGCACTTCTTCCTCACACAAGATTTCCACAGATGATCAGTTTATTGTTTGTCTTTGTGAATCTCGTCCATGCAGCTTTAATCAAACATACAGAGTTACACACATTCCTACATCATTTTATGTTTTGTATTCATTCAGTCAGACCAGCTGAAAATACCTCCCATACAGCTTTCAGAAAGTATTCATATTTATCTGTTCTTAAGGAGAAACTGCCAGTAAAACAATGTGAAAACTTTAAGTTAATAAAAGTTTTGTTCATTTGACATTTACCTAAAGTGGCACAGGGGTATACTTAGTTCTGTTAATTATCTTTTGAGTCATGCTGTCTCAATAGCTTGAGGAAATATGTTCCCCCTGCTATATCTAATTTAATGGTTAATCCTTCCACACTATGCGCCTTTTCTCTGTTAAAACGCTTCTATAACAGGCTCATTCTTAAATTTAAAGCAGGGTCAATAGTTTCAGCCTTGTTTTTCTGCTTCTTCTGCTTCTTTATGCATTGTTACAATCATATTGAAGAAGAAGAAGACATTTATAGAGAACAGCAATTCAATGAACAACAACATCAAGTTCACCGGTAAGGATGTTAAAGACGACATGTTGTCTTGAATATTGAATGTTTTTTTAAGGACAGTTACAAATTAAGAAGGAAGCATGAACCTGTATGCTTATCAGAAACCCAAACAAACAGGCTGCTGTCTAGTTTTTGACAAATTGTCTTTCAGAGCAGAGGAGTAGCCCCGTGGTTACAGAGGTGATCTCGGGTCTGTGGAGCCCTGGACTCTGACGAAGCCCTTAATCCCCTGACATGACACTTTATTTACCTCTCCTTAGCACATCTAAATACGAGTCAAATGCAGAGCTGAATTTTCCAACTAAATGATTAGGAACACACACAAGAATAGAGTCATTCTATATGTGGCAGGAGTGTCTAAAAATAACACAAAGATCTTCTCCAGATACAACATCCGGAAACATTTCAAACCACATAACACTCAGACACAAGCTGGTTCACTGAAAGGACAAAGCACCCAAACAGAAACCTGAGTGGCATCGTGTGTGCTGCGCACCGAGCAGCGCTCAGACCTTTGTGCAGGAGAGACCAAACAGCCTATTCATAAATGCATGGCATGACACATGAGAGAGTCTGCAAAGTTGAGATTCAGAAGTCCATTTGCATTTTAAGGACAAGGGGCACTCTTCTGAGGACACTAATGTACAAGTTTTAGACAGATGGGTATGAAGGAAGTCAACTATTTTAATCAGGAAAAAGTATCTGTGAACAGAGGAGGTGGCCTCAAGCATCACCTTCCAACACAGCTTTGACTCTTCCCCCTTGAAACGCAACACCATGTGACCTTAGTTTTCTATTCATCACTCTGCATATGCAAAAAAATCTAGCCACAAACACTCCCCATTTGCTTTTCCATCCTCATCGTCTCATCTGGAGAGCAACTGATTCACATGATTGTCCCAGAATGCATTGTGCAGGGAAAATAATGGTGGTCAAAAAGTCAGTAATCAGATTGTAAAAGGGTTTTGATGTCAGTAACTATTCATTTCTAGTAGAATAGAGCTACAACAAACTGTTAAGTCTAATGATTTTGTCCCCATACAACAGAGAGGTGTATACACCAGAGTCACATTCATTTGACCTCTGGCAGCAATGTTTGTCTTTAGCTGCAAGAAATTAATCATATATTCTTCTTTATGACGTGGGTGTGCACACTACATTTAACAAACATGAAATCTCTGGGATGCCATGCTATTCCCAGTCAAACTGGGTCATACTCCAACAAGACATTTCTGGCTCGGCAGCTTTTTAGCTAAAAAAACATCCTTGTTTTGATCACATGCCTTGTGACAAGTGCTAATTTGAATAATTCATTATTTATTCAGTGTAGGAAGAATAGTTGTTAAAAACGTGACAATAATGGTGTTCTGGTGGTTCTGTCTGCTGGGTTTTGAGCAGGATGAACCAGCTTTACCTTTGTGTAATGTATGACTGCGTCTGATTCCATAACCCAGTGGAGCTGCACATTGTGCTAGCCCCTCATGAGATGTGGCATCACCAAGCTGCTGCATCTGCTGCCTGCAGTCAAAAGCAGGGTTGAATACCCTGAAGAGCCTGGCCAGCAGCTGCATGTACTGATGTCCCCGAGGCTGCTGCTGGAGATGTTCATCAGGGAGGACCTGACAGATACCATGTATCAACTGAGACTCGGGGCTCACGAGAGGAGAGGCGCAACAAACCCCTTGCTATTTCAAGCTTGAGTAGTATGGAGACACATGCTGCAAATGTCTGAAGAAAATACATCTAAAAACACTAAAACTCAACGGTGCACCTTCCTTTTCCATACCTACTGTAGATTTTTTTCTTCATTACTGCAGGCAAGATATTCTCAAACAAACACTGATGTGGAGTAATGTGGAATAAATAGAAGTGGAATAAAAGCACAGCTGTAGCTTTACACTCGTGTGAAAATAACGTGCATCATCTTTCTATTGTAAGATTTTACTTACCAGTACTTATAAACAACTACAACTAAATGGTATGTAAGATGGCCCAGGCCACACAATACTTCCTAAACATGACAAAAGGTGTGGCAAAGGGCTGATTAGGCTTACATCCAGGTGCCAGCTAATCAGGCTGTACCAAGTGCTGCTGAACTATGGGTGGGGAGGTTCTACGTTTAGTTAGTCTGACTTCCATCCATCCATTTTCTACCGCTTTTTCCCTTAACGGGGTCACGAGAGGGCTGGAGCCGTTAGTCTGACTTATGTCTAGTTATTGTCAGTAGTTGTTTTTCCCCTGTGTGTTTCATTTGGTTTTGTCAAAACACTATAAGTATCCTCATGTGTTTAATGAAGGAGGCAGTTTTTCCTTAGTTGATTGTGTATTCCTTTGAGCACAGTTATGTTTGGTTAGACCTCTTTTTAAGAACCCAACTAGTTTATTCATTTCTGAATTTTTGTTGGAATTTAAAGGGTAAATAAAAACCCAGTTTTGAAATAACATTTTGTCCTTGTAACTTCACTGCTTGGTTCCAGACAATATGCAACAACATGGTGTATTACACCACGCCACCCATCCCTTGTCTGTACCCGCTTTATGAGTTTCAGGGTCATGAGGGGTTGGACAGCATCCCAGATGCCATCGGGTAGGTTGCCAGTCCACTACTGTGCCAACACAGAGGCAAATGAGACAAACAACCATTCACAAGCATTAGAATCATGCATGTTCCTGGAGATGACAAAATACAAACTGCATTTAAAAAGACTTCGGTACAGATTAAAACAAGGAATCTGTGTGCGATGAAGTACCGACCAACAAGCCATGCAAACCTAATAAATATTTCACCTTTTTTAAAAGAGTAAATGTTGTAATTTGATCTTATTGCAGTATATGCTACCACTCACACCAGTTTGGACTCATTTTCTCATGGGGAAGTGTGTCCAAATTTTTGACTGGTGTCATAAATCAATCTATGACAGGGGTGTCAAGATCCAGTCCTTGAGGGCCAGAATCCAGCAAGTTTTGCTGTTTACCTGCACTTAACACACCTGATGCAAATCAAATGGATCCAACAGCTTCTTGTCAACCTATTAATTTATATCAGCTGTGTCTGAGCATGGAGTCAACAAAAACCAGCAGGATACCGGCCCTCGAGGACTTGAGTTTGACACCCCTGATCTATGAAATAAAGCAAAAAAATTACAGAAGTATTTTGTGAAAACTAAGCATACCATAATTTGTAAATGTCAAGCACCAGTTTTTTGCCTGATGTTATTGAATCTCATGGATGGTGAAGGAGTTTTATGGGCCATTACTCTCCTGGCTCTGTTGCCAGGCCTCAATGTTTCAGTCAGGTTAAGGCCTGGACTCTCAGGTCATAGTACCGTCCTATTGAGAGTTTTTGGTGCCCCCTTTTCAGCCATTTTATCATAAATTTGCTCCTGTGTTTGGAATCCTAACTCAACCAAGCTTTAGTTGTCAGACTGATGCCCTCACATTTGCTGGAAACGGCACAACCCTGACATATTTGTAGACCAACAATATTAATAATAATGGATGAAATTGCTTTTTAATGCAAAACATTTACATTGTATCCCTCATTCATTTGCTCCTCATCTCAGCTACATGTGCAGCTGCCCTGGGGCAGATTGACAGAAACATGGCAGTTCGTCCACGTCATCAACCTCTCCAACCACTTAACATTCATTCACCAGCCACACTGAGTTAACACTGGTCATTGCTCATTGGACCACCTGCTTTACCATCTGAGCCACTGCTGTCCCAGTGTTTGTACCATTACCACCAGTGAAACAAACCCTTGTAAACACAGACAGAGGTGACACAGAGGTGAGGAAAGATAACAGACATCTTGCCAAAACATAATGAAAATAACACACAAACCCCTCCATGAGCCGCCACCTTACTGTGGTGGAGGGGTTTGTGTGTCCCAAAGATCCCAGCAGCTATGTTGTTGGGGGCTTTATGCCCCTGGTAGGGTCACCCAAGGCAAAAAGGTGTCTGGGGAACGGACCAGACAAAGAGCGGCTCAAAGACCTCTATAATGAAAATGACCAATGGAAAGAAGGCTCCCTTGCCCATACGGGTTCACCGGGGCCCCCCTCTGGAGCCAGGTCTGGAGGTGGGGCACGAGGGTGAGCGTCTGGTGGCCGGGCCTTTGCCCATGGGGTCTGGTCGGGCTCAGCCTGAAGGAGTTACACGGCCCCCCTTCCCGAGGTCTCACCACCTGCAGGAGGGGCCGTAGAGGTTGGGTGCAGTGTGAGCTGGGCGGCAGCCGGGGGCGGGAGCCCTGGCGGTCCGTTCCCTGGTTGCAAAAGCTGGCTTTAGGGATGTGGAACGTCACCTCTCTGGCGGGGAAGGAGCCTGAGCTGGTGTGTGAGGTTGAGCGGTTTCGACTAGACATAGTTGAACTCACCTCGACACACAGCTTGGGCTCTGGAACCACTATCCTCGAGAAGGGCTGGACCTTCATCCACTCCGAAATAGGTTTCCTCCGCAGGGTGGCCGGTGTCTCCCTTAGAGATAGGGTGAGAAGCTCGGCCATCCGGGAGGGACTCAGAGT
>JBAMHV010000008.1:4626208-4653092 GCA_037177535.1 Pseudomugil gertrudae
GGGGAGAGGGAAGTCTGGGCTTCCCTCCTTAGGCTGCTGCCCCCGCGACCCGACCTCGGATAAGCGGTGGAAAATGGTTGGATGGCTCTGAATAACCACACAGTAATAATAAAACTTGATGGATGAACAACATTTTAATTATTAGGTAATAATTACAACATTCAACAGGTGGATCTTGGAGTAGTGGCTTGGACATTCATAGTAAGTATTTGATAAGGCTTGTTCCTAAATAAATATGTGAGAAAGCCATTTCAGGGTTGCAGGGGGCTGGACTCTATCCCGGCAGTTAGAAGAAGAGAGACAGGGTACACCCTAGGCCGCCAGGCTGTCGCAGGGCCAACACAGAGAGACCAACAACCGTCCATGCTCACACTCATTCCTAAAGAGAATTTATAGTGTGCAGTTAACTTGACATGCATGTCCTTGCAGGGTGGGTGGAAGCCAGAGCATCCGGAGAGAAGCCACTCATACGGGAGGACATGCAAACTCCATACAGAATGACTATCGGTCAGATTTCTGCCCACCAGAAGCTCAAACCAGCAACCTTCTTGTTGTGAAGATGCAGCTCTAACTTCAGCACCACACAGCCCAAAAACTAACATAACAGCACAGAAGAGAGCAAAAATGTTAATTTGTGTCAACAAATGTCAGCACTCAAACGTCTGTGTGAGTGTTTGGGCTTTGCTCTTACTGAAGCTCAAATGGAAGATACAAAGATATTCATGAATGCCACAATGTTCGTGAACAGTGAATGAATGAGACATATTGTTCCAGAAATCATCTTTACAGTGTGTGCTGTTTCTCCTGAAACCCTTCCTTCCAAAATGAAGCAAAAGAAAAAACACCCGGCAAACTTCTCCAATTTCTTGCTTGTTGTACTGTGATGAAAATTAGATTTAACATACTAACTAAGGGCTGCAAAGTCTAAAATGTAGCGTTTGTTTTGTGCGCTTCAGGCACTGTGACCAGGGAAGATTCCCATCTGTCATAAATGTTTTCTATGTATGGATAATCTTGCTCTAGATAGTTGGGAAATTCCCATATTAACCATTATCTGAAAATCCACCAATCAATCAATCAGTCTTTATTTATAAAGTACTTCTTATAAACTTTTACAAAGTACTTTAACGGTCAGTAGAGTTGCTTCTCAAAAATCTTTCTTCATGAATATTTTGCTAACAGACATCTGAATGCTGCAGACCAGAGAGCAAAGCAAAGAGTTAATCACACTGATGATCAATTACAGTATTTCTCAAAACAGAATGATCTTGCTCATAACTGTGTTTATGTATATTTATCTATTTTTAATATAGGACAGAGCACATTGATCAACATGTGTTTCTCAGTCCAGGCTTAGCAGTCAGGCTAAATTTAATCTGTAGTTCTACTGGCAAATCAATCATTACAATCCTTAAAATCAAACAACCAGGACAGTACACATGACACAAAGACAAAAGTCAATAATAAATTATAAAAAAAGATAAAACATCAATGTACATAAGACACAGAAAGAACCAAACAACAGACTACAGTCTAACTGAGATGTAACTTCAAGTTATGTGAACATGTCTGATTGTACAGCAACCACTTAACTACTGTTTAATTAAACTATTAGTTAAATTTCCACAACAATTAGTCACGTGTACACGTCAGAGCAATATTTCTCATTGCATTGATCACATTGCAAATGCTTTTAGACATGTAGCATTTTCATTAATACGGTCTCTGCTATTTAATGACATTATCATCTTTCCTCAAAATAAACTAAACTTACAACAGCCGAATAGGCAATCCCCCTTAAACAGATTGTCCTCCTTTCATAACATATATAAGAGTAAAACTTTAAAAAAATGTCCTGTAAAGGATGAATTCTCCACTATTAGAGTTTGATGATGTCACAGCCAGAGGATTTATTGTTCTATGTTATTCTATTCTACAATCATTTGACAGATACCTTTATCCAAAGTGACATAAATATGATAAGCAGTCATTTTAACCACAGCTATTAACCTAACATGCATGTGTTGTGGGTGGGAGGAAGCCGGAGTACCTGGAGATAACACACACATACGTACATGGGGAGAATATGCAAACTCCACACTTTTTTTGCTGAATAGATAACGACTTGATTCTACAGGTCATGTTTTACAATGGAGAATATATGTCTACCTATTTTAAAACCTGTTTAGGACAAAAGATGAAAAACATAAGATCTAGATAAATGAATACCAGGGGAAATCACATTTGCTACATGCAGTGAATCTTTGTGTTACTCTGATGTCAGAATACCATCCGCCTCAGCAATAGTTTTAAATGTTACACAAATCTTCAACAAACTAGTCTGGCTGCCAGAAAGATCAGCTTGCACACCAAGCATCAGCGTGTTGAGAGTTCACTGAGCACATTTTAGCATGCTGAACATGTTTGCTTTTAGCACAGATCACTTTGTGCTTATCAGAGCCCCAAAAGAATGAGCATGAAATGTGTGAGAACATAAAACTGGGTTATGTTCCTTACTGATGAGATCAGCAGCAGTGGTTAATATCATCTGATTAAATCTGCTACAACTATACCTACAAAATGCTGCCACAGATGTTGTTGCAAATCATAAACAAGCAGCTTTAAGTATCCTAGTTTTGAGTCTGAGCCTTTGTTTGTCTTGATGATTGTCATTTTTCTATCAGGGTCAGGTTGGGGTTCTCCAACCTGACCCTGGAAGAGTACAAGATATAGAGGGTAAGGCATAAAGCAGGTGTATTTTGTGTGTAGTGTGTGAGACAAGTAAACTAGTACGCATATCTGGATGTAACAGGCGGAAGCGGTCAGAGGATTAACAATTAAAATGTATTAAGTTACAATTATGAAAATGAAAAGACGTTTGTGTTGTATCAAATAATTTCATCTTTACATGAAAAGTTAATGATTCTTTTAGGGTGTACAGAGAAAAACAAATATCCCTCTATCTTTGTAATTGGATCTCAGTGGATTTGCTGATAGTTAAAGTAGATTAGACACCCTGGAGTAAGTGTGCATGTGTGTGTATGCATGCATAAATGAGCCCTATTCAGCAGTCAGTGGACGGGACACAATATGAATGTGGCTCTGTGTGAGAGCTTCCAGGTGCATGTGTGCAAGGTTGTACATAAATACATGTATGCAATCGTGTCCATACCTTAGAGTATGCTTGTGAGCATATGTGTGTGCCCAAAATCCCAGCAGGGTTTTTTTTTTTATAGCAGGGAAGATCAAAGCGACATTAGTATTCTGAAATAAATCACATGCTCAGGCCTCAGTGTGTGGGTCCCCAAACACATACTCAGGAGACACACACACACACACACACTCCCTCTCATTCTCTCCATTCTCTTTCTCCTTCTATCTCTGCTCTTCAAAAGACACCACCAGCCCTTTTGCTCCACCCTTCCCTCTCCTCTCCCTCAGCCCCTAGCGGCCTTCAGAGCGATCTGCTTACTGGCTCTGACTCCTTTGTTGCATCCTTTCAGCTCCTCGCGTTCCAACTTGAGCCTCCCCTCCGTCTGCAAATAAGCAGGGAAATGCTTTGTCAGAAAAAAACTGTTGTTCGTTGCTTAAAAAGTCAGAAACGCAAAGTAGGGGGTTTTGACAAGCATATCCGTAGGGATATTCTGGTTCTTCTCCCCCTTTTTCTCCATCTTCCTCCTTTCTTTCTGTCCACATCCCTCCCTTTCTCGCGCCTCTCTTTCACTTTACCTCTCTTTCTCCTGCTCTCTTTACCGCTCAGCAACAGATTCAGACACGGTAATGGCGGTTTTCAATTTCATTTTCTTTTTATGGACAGTGAATGATGTTTTTTGGAGAGGTCTGAGCACTTCTAAGACTTCTGACAATGTCACCACTCACCCCTAGTTCTGCAGTAATGAGAGCTGTTCCACCAGACGTCCAGCATCAGCCGGACTTAACTTTTTTTTCTATAAAAGATGGCCCTGCTTTTGCCAAAGGGAGAAAGAAAGAAGCGGAGGAAGAAAAGTAAAAGTAAAGCAGAAATATGACTGACATGGTACAACTGGGAGTGGAAGAAGCTCATTTTTTTGCCACAGAATTAGAATGAGTAGAACATAAATGCCCCTTGTAGCTCTCTGACAGTTACAATATCCATGAGGTTCAGGTTTGTGCCTTGCTTTGTGTGTGTGTGTGTGTGTGTGTGTGTGCACATGCCTGTGTGAGTGCACGGGTGGGCACGTGTGTGGGATGGTAAGTTTAGGCCAATATGTACATGAATGTACTTATTTATGTGTGTACTTGTATCTGTGTGTGTGTGTCATTTTGATAGCCACCCACATGAATATGCAGATCAGTTTTAGAGAGCGTATGTGCTCAGCATTAAAGCCCACTCTCCACTGCTGACCCAATTTCACACTGCAGTGTATCAGTGTGTGCATGCATGCACTTGCTTATCAATGCATTTTGCCAAGCTTGGAAAAAATCATGCGGCTAAGACCTAGGCGTGTGAGTAGGTTTGTGTGTGAGAGAGTTGGCCTACGAGTGTTTATACTGAAAAACACATGCAATAAGTCTCAGCCAACACATTCACAGTTGGCTGCAAATAACAAAAATTCTCATTAATGCACTTTGAGCGAACCAGAGTCCTAATTCCTCACAAGCAGAAACTTTTTTTTACAGTCTTGGTAAATTTTTAATTCTTAAACGCAAACATTGTTTCTATATTCTAGTGCATGCCTTTCTCACACATAGATCTAACACATAAAAGAAAAGAGTGGTTCACAAAGTAATCCTCATTTTGAGAAAAATGACTTTGTAATTTTTGGACTAAGAGATAAAAAAGGAGTGTTGCCACTTTGATTATTTAAATAAATATTAAGTTACAACCAGCAGTGTGCCAGATGTGCTTAGGGTCCAACAGTTACAGATGGTGTTGTCCCCTTACTGGTTTTACTAGCTGCAATGGGAAGGAAGGTCATTAGAGGACTGCACATGTTACTACTAACTATTCTATCTTAATTATTTGATATTTTAGGTATTAAAAGCAAAGTTGGTCTATCTATCCATCCATCCATCCATCCATCCATCCATCTTTTTAAAATGCCAGCTAGCAAGCAACTATCACCACAGCCAGGTAAACAGTGCTATACCACAGATAGCTTGCATGCTAACTATAGCTTTGACATCTATTAAGTTTATTTAAGTCATTAATTAAAACCTGACTTTGCATGTTAAGATTTGGACACTTAGAACCAGTCAGGATTGTGTAGAATAACTCATTTTAACATGTTTCAAAATTAAAACTAACTTTGCTATCAGTATATTGACTCATTAAATCCCCATTTATATCACTCTATAAAATAAACACATTTTATTTCCTTGGAAGAATGAAAATTTGTTTATATTGATAACTGCAAATAATTTAAAGATTTTTAGCGAAACAAAGAAAATCCCATGAAACATTAGCTGTAACGGGAGGTAATTAGGATTCCTTACACAATGCTCCCATTACCTCTGCAATTATCATTCAGAAGGTTATAGTAAAGATGGATCTCACCAATAAGGCTTGTAAGTGAGTCACGCTGTCATCATCATCACCATCATCCTCATATGAAATACAAAAAACATCACAAAATCTGAACTATTAGGCTGTTACGTACCACAATTTGAAATACTGCAACTTTTTGGATTGTTTAAGTAAAAAAATAACAATATTTCCAAATATATTAATGATCTGTCTGTATTCAAGATCTTTACATCCAAAGACAGAGGAACTCAGTATGGTGTGTATGAAACATACTGAGAAAACATAAATATTACATTGTTAATAAAGCCACGGTATACGTTCTGGACTTCCTAAGCAACAATCTGCCCCTGCTTCCAGTTTTTATGTGAAATTTGAATTAAAAAATCTCTTCTCACCTGTTACATCTTGCAGCTTTTAATAACTGGAAAAAAAAAACACAACACTGGTTTCCACTATGAGAATCTGTAACTGAGCTGAAACCTACAGCACTCCATACCAAATGTGACATACAGATTACCTTTTATTAATTACTTAATTATTATTATTATATTATTAATATTAACTCATTAATACTCCACCTTTTGTTTAATTTTTCATCAAAGACCTATTACAATGTGCAGCTCTATTATGTCAGATTTTGACAGGGTTTCCCTGCTTTGTGCTTTGCTAAGCTAAAGTTATCTGGCTGCACCTTCATTAAAATGTTGTCTTTTAGAAAATGTGTTACAAACAGATAATTTTTTTACCCCAGTGGAACATAAAAACAAGCACAGTGCTTTGACAGAAAGTACGGTGTGGGAATAGTGGATCCAGTTATAGCTCTGACAACTGAGCCAACATCCAAAATGCTATTCATCAGTAATGCCTACATTTGTCCCTTGAAATGTGTTTACGTGGGCTAAATCTTTGACCAGTGTCAAAATGCAGCCATATGCCTGTTATTATTTTAATTAGTCTTAACAACAAACCTTTTATTAGAGGAGTTCCAAGTTGTCTACTCAGCAGTGGCAGTCAGCTGAAGCATGCAGAACGTGGTACTGTGTAGAGCTACCAGTAGATGGAAATGTTGAGTGGAGGGAGGCCCAGTGGCAGTGCTGAGGTAATGTCTCTCTGGTCTATTGTTCCCTGTATTCATCTTCACCCTCTCCTTCTGCCTTCCAGTCTAAACTCGCTCTCTCTCATGGACTTCAAAGGGAAAAGGGGAGACAGAAAATAAGGTGAATTAATTTGCCCCTCTATCTCATTCCGACACGATGCTGCGGATATGCTTTTTAATTGCTTGTGCTAAATACATAACCTATTTTTGTATCTTTTACTAAAGCCTAAGTGATGATGCGGGTAAAAATGTGCAAACGCTGGAAGCCTCGATAAAACATTAAAATGACCTTATGTTAGCAAACCACCTTGAACACAAGCCGCTTTAATGAAAAAGCAAAGAAAGCACGTTGGAAAGTGCGGTTTGGCCAGCGTATGGCTTAATAAGACCTGGCACTCTGTGCTGCAAACTCTGACAGACATTCCCCAGCATCGTTCACCCTCAACCCAGAAGCCTAGCTGCAGACTCAACTCTGTGAAGTAGATCAATGGGAGGATTATCGCAGGACCAAGATGCCAGTTATAGAGCAGCTCTGCGCTGCCTCAGTGAGGGGAGAAGATTGAGAGGCTTTCCTTTGATCTTGTGCTGGTGCATCTGAGAGGGCCCGCTGCTGATGATAATGATGTTGAGGCCCGATGCAGGGAGCCAGACTGGGGCTCGGCCCCCGCTCTCACTCTCATTCCTATACTGGGGTTATAAAAGACCAGTCTGTGGAGGTTTGAACGGGACAAACGGATTTAATCTGACGGATTGTGGATTCATGTGAATTTATCCCAACAATTTTTTTCCTCCCTGGAAAGGAATTACATTGATGCAGCAGCAGTGTGTGTGTGTGTGCTTCAGTTGTTTCTTCCATCACATTAGATCCAGCTGAACACCTCTGTCCTCTTTCAAGGACACCCCTCCCTTTTGCATGTCTCCATCCCTCAACTTCCCTCTCTCTCTCTCTCTCTCAATTCCACACACACACTCACTGACTTCACACACACTCTCTCGCTCTGTGTGACAGGCTGTGGTGCTGGAGATGGCTGCTGACATTCTGGACAGTAAAAGGCTTAAGGTGGAGTGTGTGTGTGTGTGTGTGTGTAACTGAATGACAGATAGAGGAACCTTGCAATTCTTCCTTCGCCGTATCTCTGCGTCTTATCTGAGTGAGCGCCACGGTCTCATACGTAATCATAATCGCGCAGAGTGCTGCTGTCGTACCATCGACTCCCTCCTGACTGTTTGCCTTGACTTGATGATGATGATAATAGGATGTGCGGTCAGTAATCTCTTAATTAATGCTAAGTGGGAATTAGATTACGCTTTTGTTAATTTCAGAAACAGCTCTAGTTAACCAGATTAGCAGAGTGTGGATTAGGTCAGGGATGAAGATGGAACATCAGAGGTTAGGAAGTGAAAGGCTGACATGTTGGCTCCAGGTTACAGCCATGCTTACCAGGAAGGCATTATCTGATTGGCTGTCAGTCAGGTGTCAGGATGGCTCACCGGCTGCCGAGCAGGGGCAGCATAGTGCTACAGGCTGGAGGAAAGACAGTTTGATGAGTTTGTGAGGACAACTTTTAATTGCTTCTGTGTGTGCTATGATCTCAGTCTTACTCCAGACTCGGGAGCCCATGTAACACCTCCTTCACACATCTCCCCAGCGTTCTGTCATTTCTTTACTCTCCTCCTTCTCGTTCATCCCTTCGCTCCTGAAGAGCTTTTCTCTTCAGCTGACCTCCTGTCCACTTCATAAGAGGACTCCACCTTCCCTCTCTTTCTTCCTTTTCCTTGCTCTTCTCCTTCTTTTCTCAACATCGTTGCTCACCCACTCTGTCTCTCATCATCATCCTCCCCACTTTCCCTCCCTCGCTCCCCCTCGTCTATTCAGCAGCCCAGCGTGGGTGGCTGAGTTTAATGAATTCTCTTTTCTCTCTGCAGCCAGGCACTGATTTCTGATTGTGAAGAGGTATGTGTGTTGGGAGTATGTGTGCATGTGTGTATGAGTGAGCAATGAAAGCGCACACACACATATTCTTCTAACTTACTTTCACTGCAATGACTGTGGCCATTTCATAAGTCTAAGTAGATCTCGGCCTTTGTCCTGATCAAGGCTTCAGGTTGCACTTCCTCCTCCTCCTCCTCCTCCTTCTTCTTCTTCTTCTTCTTCTTTTTTCTTTACAGAGAAAGTTTCCTGCTGTTAGCTGTAAAATAGATGGCCCCAGGTATATGTCTGTTGTTCCTGTGAATATTACCTGCTACCTCCTTCAGCCAGAAACAAGATTCAAGATTATTTTGTCTTCTTTCTGGTACACCCAACTAAAGCATGGAGAGAAATACTGGGCAAATGTGCTTAAGATGACACACAGAATGACTATTAGCTCATTTCAGTTTCATTTGGTGTGTTGTTACACACAACAAAAGCAATCTCAGGACACAGCAGAGACTAAATAAACCCATTCAGCCCAGTAAATTGAGTCCAGTTCAGTGTAATCCAATCCCATTAATAATTTTATCTGTATAAACATAGCGTATAAACTAACAGATCACAATATCTTAAATTCATTTTATTTCACTTGAATGTGAATCCCTTTGATTCAATCATACTCTCACTTTACTGTGTATTCACTCTACACAGTTTCATAATCCCAGTGCTTTTTTAAATCTGTTTTTTATTTGAGTCATGGGAATCAGGTTAAAGGAGCTGCATTGCTCCTTGATTCCTAAAAGTAATGGGTACCTTCCACTGCAAAGCTGTAGAGACGGAGCAAGATGGAGTCACAGTGATTAGATCGGATCAACGTTTAATCATCTTGCTGGTATGCTTTTAAATGCACTGTGTAGTTTGCTGTATCTTATGCATGATTCAAAACAAATTACATCAGGTAGACTACACCAACATGAAGGTACTGTTTTAGTATAATTAGTAAATAATAAAATCCAGGTATTATGTTCCTGGGGGTGAGCAAGCATGGAGGTATGGTGGAGGTGAGTGGACCCAAGGCAGGCAGGTAGGAGGCTGGAGATAGAGCGGTGTAGGTTAAGATATTTATTATAACTAAATTAGAGAAACCAGCAACGGAACGAAACATACATTTACAAACTAACTACCAGAGAAATACTAACTACAAAAGAACTAATGAACCGTACAGAACTGCAAACCCAGGAAGTATAAATACAAAGACACAAGACACAGGTGTAATGAATGAACTAAGGGCAGGTGAAACTAATTAAACATAATGAGTTAAGCTAAACACATACGACAAAACAGGAGCCTACCAAAATAAAACAGGAAACACAAACCCTGACACGAGGGAGTCACACTAGCGTCTGTTCACTTCATGATCAGCATAATCAAACAGTAAAAACATTGATTGTTGCTCTCTGAGCGTTTAGAAGTTATATCAGGCTGCGCTCAGTCCCGTTCCATAAAGATGGAGTTCTTTGTAAAGTTCATCTGTGTTTTATAGAAGAGCTATAAGCCAACTTTGCTTCCGTAGTAATACCCATAGACTGTATAAACACTTAGCTTCCAGCCAATCAGATGGTGTGACTTTGCTGACAGGCACAGGACCCCGAGCCAATCTGCTACACCGGATCATAATGGTGCTGCTTCTGTAGGGTGGTGAAACATTTTCACTTCAACCTTTACTTCATACTTTTATTTAGTCGATGCAGAGACATTGGCTCAATGATAACGTACACGTGTAAAGTATTGTTGTTAAAATGATTTATATACTGTCCGTTTGCTCTAAACCTTCCTTGATTTAATGGAAAAGTGTCTCCAAAATATTGGCTAGTACCATATTAAAGAATATAATCATGTAAACCCTGCACAGTAATTCACATGAACACTGAAGCATACCTGCATGTGTGTGTGAGCCGAAAGGAACAATTTCCCAGCGCATGCTGCCACGAGCTGCATCTATAAAGGCACAAATGAGCTGTAATCGCACGACTAAACTGGACTTTTTGAGTCAGAAGTTTTAAAAAAAACTTCTCACCTGTAACTTAATGTTAAAAAACAGATTTGTGAACGGACTTGTACTTAAATAGCACTTTTCCCGCCATGTTGACTGTTCAAAGCGCTTTACGCTACACAGTACATCCCCCCGTTCACACACACACACACTCTGATTGGCACATCAGGGTGTGAGGGCAACTTGTGGTTCAGTGTCTTGCACAAGGACACTTCAGCATGTCGTCAAGGGAGTACTGGAATCGATCTCTTAACCTCTTCCTTCTGAGCTATGCCACTCAGATCTATTTTGCGATTTTACACCTTTTCAAAAATGTATGATTGACATAAAATAGGGAAAAGAGCAGTAACAGTACTGGTTTCTGTGATTCAAACTGGTTTTGCTGTCACAATGCTCAAATTCAGTTTACCTAAAAGATAATAAAAATGTTAAATTACTATTATTTTTAAAGGCTTATGTTTGTCAGACTGGCAGACATGTATATAGTATCAGCTATAATTATGATTTATTACATTGTACATTGTAAGAGTCCATTTTCAAGCTGCCTTTACTCGTATCATCCACCCTGCTCCTGAAGGAGTGAGATCATCCCACAGCATCCTTCATATCTCGTAATATGCTGTTAAACTGGCATGTTACTTATGTTTTGATGGTTGGCTGCACATTTTAAAGGTATAATCATCATAATGCGCTGTCTGCAAGTTATGGTGAAAATCATGATGTGAAAGGAAAAATGGTTTATTTCTCTATTTCAAGGCTTCTTATTTTCTTTTGTGCTTAGATAACTGTGTTGGGGAATCATATATTTGCAAGATAATTGTATCATAAGATTTATATAGAAATAGCTAACTGTACCCAAAACGGTGTCCAAGCGTGAAGTTTGAAACTCAAAAGTCAGGAAAGGGGTCATACATCTGGTCAAATTTATACTGGTCAGACACAGAACTCATGTGTTTTCAGACAATTTGGGCCAAACAGTCGTGCTCATGAGAGGCTCTGCAGCACAAACCTGCTGTATGAGAAGAGCATGAGTTTGCCAAGCAGAGGGCAGAACTTAATCAACTTTCCAAATAAACATGGTAAGTAGAATTCTGCAAACTGGGTTGCATTTCCTCTTTCATGCCAGCCGCGAGACTTCAAAGGACAGAAACAATCCTCCCTCAATTCTGAGCCTGAAAGTGGATCATCTCCACATCTGTCTGAGGTCAGCGCCGGGGAGCGGGCGCCGCCGCCTCTGTCCTCCCTGTTGATTGGACAGATGGATTAGCTGCTTAACGAGGCGAATTTGTTTAATCTGCTGATTGTCTCACCGATGAAAACATATTCAGTAATTCTCTGTGGCCTCTGTTTTTCTGTCCTCCTGATTAAAGACACTTTCATTCTGGCACGCTCGCACAAATAATGGAACAGTTGTTGTTATGACCAGAAGACAATGCTCTGAGGTAATGCTGGCACACACACAAACACACACACACACGTGCACGTATAGTCCCCTGTGTGTAGTCTCTCTCCCCCCCTGTGGTATGGTAATGAGCTGCTAATCTCTCTGGTTTACACAGCCAGAATGTGTGTGTGTGTGTGTGGGTCTGTGTGTGTGTATTAAGGTGCAGTGTGGAAAAGCCTAAGGAATTCTCTGAGGCCGTCAACCTTCTGCTCTCACTTGGGTGCAGGCTGTCAACACATTAAATAGTACAATCTGTATGTGTGTGTATGTGTGTGTGTGTGTGTGTGTGTGTGTGTGTGTGTGTGTGTGTGTGTGTGTGTGTGTGTGAGAGAGAGAAAGGGGAAATAGAAAGTGAAAACTCAACAGAAACACACTGTACAAGTGAAAAGCCTGGAAAAATGAAGAAACCAGTATAAAGAAGGACAGAAACAGTGAAAATGAGGCAGCTTGTTTACTCCTCCTAAATGTGTATTTTTTTTTATCTGATCTGTAAATCCAAACTCTCTCCTAACTCTTTCCCCGGTATTCTTTAATGTGTTTTAATGCTGCATTAATGTGAGTGTGTGCGCGCTTGTGTGTGTTTATTTATCACGCCGAAGTCACATCGCTAATTAGTCCCTGGGAGAAGCTCGAGGCCATTTGCAAAATCCCACTGATTAAAAACAAGTCCAAATCCAACCTTTGTGGCATATCCACACACATACTGATACACACATGCACACATGCAGTGTGCACGCACACGTCTGTGTCGGCGTGTACGCTGAGGAAAGCTTCTTACTGTCAAGGCTGGAACACGTGTGGGCGAGTGTTTGTGAAACGGAGCTCGTGCACGCATGTTGTACGGCTGTTGGAGAGCTGTCAGTTGTTAAGGCCAGTTTAATATTTAAAGTCACCATCTAAAGTTATCAAACCCCAGGGTAACTCCTGTCACGCAGGAAACACACGCACTCGGACGCACACGCTCGGAGCCTTCAGGAGCCTCGGCTTGTCACAAATCACACTCGAGATGTCAAGGGCATTGTGCATTAGCAAGTGTGATAGACAGAAGCACAAAGAAAGACACATACAAGACAGAACAAAACCCAGACTCTCCACAATGTTTTGTCTTTTCTTGCTAAATTTTAAATGATAAATACATTGTGCATCTCCTTAAGCCAATAAATGAAATCCATGCTGATTAATCCTGTTTATGTTTTAATTCAAGCAAAAGAAGAATGATGTGATGGATGGAAATGGAGAGAAGAGGCTGGAAGGAGGAGAGAAGAAGGAGGAGATAGTGACAACATGGAAAGAAGGAGGGGGGAGTGTGGGATGGTGGGAGAGGCAGAGAGGAGGAGGAGGAGGAGGAAGAGGGAGATGGTGATAAATTGCTTTGAACTTTAATGGACGTCTCAGATGCTCCTCTGGTGATGTGTTCGGACAATACAAAACATTACTGGCACACGTGAGGACTGATTGTAGCTGACAGCCAAAGAGCCCTGTCCCCATCGACCTACACACACACACACACACACACACACACACATGGCTTTCCAAAAAGTCAGTTGAAGGAAGATGGCAGGGAGGAAACTTTGCAGCAGGAATGTGTTGATGAGATGGAGCAAACAGATGAACTGGGTGTTCGAAGCAGAAGGGAAAAAAAGAGAAGTCCAACAAAGTCCAGAAGGAGAAACAGAGAAGAAGGAGAAAAAGTGGAGGGCAGGAGGAAGAGGAGTAAGATGAAGATGTTGCCATATGGTCAGGGTTGAGTTCAGACAAATAAAATGTTGCCTTTTCTGCACAATGGTTAACCACACACAAATGAATCGCTAATGGAGCTCTCATTCATAGCGACACACCCATTCACACAGACACATTCACACATGTACGCACACACACACACACACACACACACAATAGCTGACATGAGAATGAAACTCAAAGATATTCACACAGAAGAAGCAATAAATGTCGACGGAGAAGGATGGGGTGGGAAGCACTGAGGGCTGTTTGTGAAGCTGGATCTACGAGGATGTGTAGGTGTGTGTGTGTGTGTGAGAAGCCACGGATCACTGGAAACGCCCCTCTTTCCTTCCACCCGGCTGCCTCTCTGTGAGTGTGTTCGTGTTTGTGGGTAGGCCAGTCTTTGTGTGTGCTTGAATGAGGGGTTTGTCCCTCAATCTGTGCCCCTCTACTTCGCCAGATTTTAATGATTTTCCAATGATGATTTAGGCTTTGTGTGTGTGTGTGTGCATGTGTGTGTGGGAGAGTGTGTTTGTTAGTGTGCTTCTAAGGGCTCACTCAACCTCTCTTTCTGTGCACCCTCCGCCCAGCTATTCTTCATGGCACTGTTTTGTGCTTCTTTTCTAAGTGTATGTGTGTCTCATTACAGCAACGCAGCTGATTTGATGCTTTCAGTAAAGTAAAAGGGCTCAACATTAGATATTAAATAGCAAAGCCCAAAAAATATTAATTGTGTCTGCAGTGCGTTGTGCTCCTGTTGATAGCTTTGCACAGTTTACCGTTAGTGTTTCATGTCAGACAGCTGTTGTGCTCTGATCACTTCAGGTGGAATTCGACTTGCAGAAGTTTAGCAGATTGTACAAAGACAAAACTTCACAAGGAGGAAAGATGCATCACCCTATCCCCACTGATAATTCAGAAAACTTTTCAGAGGTTCTTTTAAGGTTCTAAATGAAAACTTTGTCAGCAAATAAAAGAAGATTTTTTTAAAAAAAGACCTTGGGCAGTGTAGAAAGGACAAAGCGTGCCAAAGTTTTATTAAATAAAGCAGATTTTTATTTTAGGTGTACACTTTTCTTTGGTGTTGGTTTGTTGGTTCATCTATAAATCACACATTTTTTTGAATTGGAACGACTGGTACAAGCCTTTACATCCCCATTTTCCAAAATACTTCACATTTCTACTCACTATATATTATCATTGATACAACCTTTTTTACCAAATGAACTCATATAAATGTATGTATTACTTCTTTATTTGTCCATTACTAAGCCTGGAAAGCCACACTGAAATGCATTGCCTCTACTTCCAGGATATCTTTAGGTCACAAAAAAACTACTGTTCTAAATGTTTTTTAAGCTAATGTAGAATTACAAAGATACGATAAGCTACCGTTAAGATGCATGTATGTAAATACCAGACCAAAATAAAAAGATAAAGTATTTCACAGTTGTCTTTGCAGCTGTAAATGAAAAGTCTGGTTTAGATAAATGTTTTTTAAGCTAATCAACATAAAAATTAAGACGTTACTTCATCACGCCATATGGCCATAAGCCATCAAGCATTAAAGCAAACGTTTCAAGTGTCATAAGGTGGGAATGAATGAAAGCGCTTTGGTCTTTTTCCAAATGTATGAACCAGTTTTGGTTTTGCAGATGAAGCTACAGTTACTAAATTATTAGCTCCAAGATTTCAACAGCTTGATTCAAAGAAGGTGCTGCTCAATAAATACCTGAATCATCAGCATAAATCAGTCATTCAAGTATTATTTAATTCCTATCAGACAAAAATTAATTGTGGAGTTCCGCAAGGCTCCATCCTGTGACATCTTCTGTTTAACATCTACACACCTAGTGGGTCAGTTCCTACAGAATAATATCCTTAGTTACCGTGGCTACGCAGATGACACACAGATTTATATTACAATGTCCCCAGGAGACAGAGGCCTGTGCAGGATGTACGTAAATGCACTGAAGAGATTAATAACTGGATGTGCTTTAACTTTATTCAGCTAAACAAAAACAAAACTGAGGTGATTGTTTTTGTAGCCAAAGGAAAACGATTAGAGGTCATCCCAGAGCTTCATTCTATTCACCTAAAATAAAAACGTTGTCTTGTACATGAAAGGTGCTGTATAAATAAACTTGCCTTGCCTTGCCTAAAAACCACCAACCAGGCCAGAAATATGGGTGTGATGATGGACTTAGACCTACACTAGCACATTATGGGAATAACAAAGCCAAGCTATCACTTTAGGAATATATGAAGATAAAAGATGTGATGTCACAGCTTTCATTCATGCTTTCATCTTTAGTCGGCTTGATTGCTGTAACAGTATCCATACAGGTCTTTCTAAAACATCCATTAGACAGCTGCTGTTCCAAGTCCACACCAAGACCATGAGAGTGGACCACATCAGTCCAGTTCTGAGGTCTTTACACTGGCTGCCTGTCCATCAGAGGACAGACTTTAAAGTTCTGTTACTGGTCTATAAATGGTTCAGGTCCAAAATAAAACAAAGATCTCTGACCCAGTATGAACCTAGCAGACCTCTCAGGTCATCTGTATCTAGTCTTTCACCAGCTCCCAGAGTCAGAACCAGACATGGAGATGCTGCATTCAGCTTCTATGCTCCACATATCTGGAACAAACTCCCAGAAAGCCTCAGATCAGCTGAAACAGTTTACTTAAATCCAGGTTAAAGACCCTCCTGTTCTCTGCTGCATTTAAGTATTTTCCAATATACATTATTATAAGTTTTTATGTTTCTTTAATCTGTAATTGATCATAATTTTAATAATTTTTCATAGTTATTTCCTTTCCTTTTCTTTCTTGTTTAAATTTTAACCATGCATGTGTTTTAATGTTTGAATGCTTCTGTAAAACACTTTGAATCACCATGCTGGTGGGTTGTGCTAAACAAATACATTTACCTTATCTTTGCCTCTCCTGTTTAACTGAATTTAGCATCTCATCTAAGCAGAAACTATGAATAAATTCTCTTTCAGTTTTTTAAGCTCACTGGCTTTAGCTGGTGTTTGGTTGTAAAATGATGAATTTATTAAGTCTTGAATGTTTGTTCCATATAAGGAAATATATTTTTCACATTAGACAGGAGGTAGTTGTGTGGAAGGAAGAAAATCAATACAAGTTTTCTTTAGATTATTTAGAACATGGTTAGGAGTGATAAAAGATAGACGAGAGCAAGCCACTGATGTGGTCCATTAATAGAATGCATGAGCTGACAGCTGACATGACTCGGTCTCTGTAAAGTAGGTCAGAACTTTGAGGGATTTCACCTAAAGAGGATTGAAGACAAGTCAGGAAGTCTACAAAACACTTGTCTTGGTGAGGTGGCAGAGAAACCCCCAAAGTGACTGTTTATTCTGTGTGAATAGAAGATGAGCTCTGAGAGTATATATCAGTCTGAACAAGAATCTGAATGTTTCATTGCCAGACGACAGGGATACGTTTGTATTAATGTTTCATAGCGATGTGTTTATCAAGGCGTGATGTGTGTGGATACAGGTGACTGCACATCCACTTCAGTTTTACTGCCTAATGAAGGTTTGAGGACAGTTGTGTGCTTATTTCTGCCTCGATTCGTTGGGTTTATTCACATGAGGATGACCTGTGAGCTCCAGCGTGTGGCAGAGTGTGTGATCATGTGTGGCCTTTTGAGCTGGTGAGGGGTACAGTGGCAGTGGGAACAAGGGGATTATAAAAGATTTAACTCCTCTGGCTATATTGTTTTGGAGATAAATGTTTCCTTTTAGTGATCATGCATGAGTTATAACTCCCAGGACAAGACTTATGCTGCTTGTATGTCTTTGCCCTCTGTAACGTTACAGTGACCACGCCTATAAAATAAATGGAGGGGAGTTAAAGCAGGAACAAGCGTTTTTGTGTTGCAGGTGAGACATGAAGTCACATTTCTGCTGTGTAAATAGCAAAGTTCTGCTGGTTCTTTACATTTAGCGTCACACATAATGCAGATAAATGTGCACACATGCAGGGAACTCTGATATGAAGCAGACCTCTATATTTAAAGATGATCACAGACAGATGAGTTTCAGAGCAAATGGGAAATATTCCCAGTCATTCTAACTGTGCACCTCTAAATCTTTTGTAACACCAAGTTAAAAAACAATGTGCGAGCTACTGTGTGTGCATGAACGTATATGTGTGTGTGTGTGTGCACATATACTGCAAGCCACTATGCACTTCAAACCAAAGGCCTAATCAGCACCCCATAGCCCACCCACACAACCTCTTTCTGTATCTCTCAATTATGCTGATCTTATTTCATTCCCTCTTTCCACAGTCTTGCCTCTCTGCATCTCCCCTGTTTTCTCTCTCTAGCCTTCCTTTTTTTGTTGCCCTTCCCCTCTTCATGCACCTCCCTGGAGATGGCAGCTGCGGTGGTAGAGTGGGGACCCCTGGGAATGCTGGGCATGGCAGCAAAAGTTTAGCTTCGAGGTCAGCTGAGTGCATTACTCGGTGCTGGTGGTGATGTTGGTGGGTGAAGATGTGTCAGGCTGATCTAGGATCTGTGTCCCCAGGGAGCAGGCAGTGACAAGGCTGCTGGCAAATGCTATGACGCTGCTGAAATATTAAAGCTAATGGGATTGTGGCACCGCTCGCTTGCATGTGTGTTTGCATGCATGAGCCAGCGTGAGCTTGTGTTGCTCATAAGTTGCCGCTACTTGACGTGAAGTGGAGTGAACAAAGTGGAATAGAGATGGATAATGCATTACACTCAAAACAATGGCATGGAAGAGAGAACTTGGACTATGAGCGAGCAAAACCTACTTCTGAGAGTGAAAAATGATGGAGAGGGGAAAGAGGAACGAAGGGGAGATAAAGGGGAAGAGAAACAAAGCAAGGAAGGAAAAAGATGCTGTAGGAAGAAAGGAAAGGAAACAAGAATGAAGAAAGTAGGAGAAGAGTCACATAAGAATTAGGAAAAATTGAGACGGTTAACATCCCTCAGCTGCCAATAAGTAGACATACACACAAACACGCGCACACGCACACACAGCGGCTTCAAGCTATCATACACATCGCCTGGAGCACAATACAGCTCGTTAGTGGGTACATGCTCAAAATGAGTCCTCCCTCTCCCTCTCTCCATCTCTCAAGCAGTTGTCAATGTTATTATTTCCAAATGAATACACACAAATGCACTACATTGTCTGACAGAATATGCTATAAATACACTCTGTGTACCATATGGCAAACACACAGAGAGCCACGTTTCAAAACACTGAACTCTACAATCCTATATGTTTGGAGGAGGGAGAACAAGAATAACAATTAAAAATACAGTAAGTTGAGCGGATGTGTGTGTGTGTGTGTGTGTCAGAAAACACCCACAGCAACACTTGCTCTTGTGAGACCTGAGAGAAGCGTGTTGAAATCAGTGTTGCAGTGTGCAGCTCGTGGGCATTCGGTTTAAATTATGGATTTTAGCTCTGAGTTTCTGTCACTCCCTCTCGCACACATACACAAAGAGAGACAGAAGGCGGATGTGGGATGTTATTGCTGTGAGATATAGACAGAGCGCTGTTTTATCACAACCGCTGTGATGTTAATTAAAATCAGACAGACATTCACAAAGAAACAAGTTCAGCCCATTTCCATTCTGCGTGAGAGCGAGAATGTAGGCCACGCGTAAAGAGCGAGCAACCTTCGCTGTCCCACCAATGAGAAATGACTGACAAGCCAGGAGACAAGTGGAGAGAAGAGGTAGCTGGCCCCCATTGTTTGTTATCCCCTGACAATCCACACAACCAGCAGACTGCCATACCAGTGTGTCACAAACTCTGGTTGTCACCCATCAAGTCTCCAAAGGAAAGAAGTGGGACACAGACTTGACTGTTGCTAATTCTTCCCAGCGCACCTCATCCTCATGCTCAGCGGGGCCCTCTGCGCTGCCTCACATAAGGCCCGTGAACATGTTTTACACTTGGCGAACGCCGCTGCTGGCGCCCCGTGCCTTGTTAGTCTCAGGAAAAACACAAGCAGAGCAGCACATTAAACTCTGTGTGAGGCACCGTCGCCGTCCCTTGAGTTGGTCACATGAGGCAATTTGCATAAGCTGCCTTTTATTTAAGCAACACGCACATATGTAACCACCTACAGCAAACGTGCACGCGCAAGCCTCTCATCAGCCCGCAAGGAGATACACACATATACCTCATTTCCTAAAACCCACCTCTATTGCCTGGTGAGATGCAAGGATTTAAGGGACTTTGCCTGCCAAAGGGAACGGTGCTGGATTTCATCATTCAAATGTTATTCTTACGCCTAAGGACAATTTGCAACGTATTAGTGAACACTCACAACTGGTTTCCATAGCCAGAAACTAGATAGAAAAGTTTCCTGCTCCTGTACACCAATAAATAGAGACTGGTATAAAAGATTTAGGCAGAATAAAAGTGAATTTCTGGCAGATAAAGATACAAACGATGTTTGTTATATTATCTAAACCCCTTCATGCATGGCATGTCCCAGTGATCGTAGGCTTCATACCCGGGTAGGGTCACCAGACAGGTGAGGAACCCGGCAAAATGCAGCTGGAAAGACCCCTATAATGATAAACATTTTTGGATCCTGGTTTCCCTCGCCTCACACGTGTCACCCCTCCTCCCCTTGAGCTGGTGCATTGGGGTTCACCCTGGTAGATGAAGGGGGCAGCCGTTCTCTGCTTTCAGGTCAGGGAAAGGGTCCTGACTTTTGTTCTTGCTTATGCACTCTATCTCACTGTCATTGTTTATGTGAGCGTCTTCTTCTTCAATGCTAACAATGACCGTGAGATGAGGTGATTTGGAGAAATGAGCCTGTTGTGCTACTGGACTTCTGCATGTCCATACCAGACATCATATTGAAGCATAAACAGATCCACATGTGCACCCGGCACACTCGATGATCCACTTTGTAGTTTTGATGTTGGGCTTGAAGACGCATGTCTTGGCTGAATAAAGGGGCGGAGCTGTCAACTGATCACCATGTGGGGGTGAGATAGCTCATGTGTTGGGGAAGGATCCAGGCCTGGCAGGGCCAGACATGCTGTGAGGGTCTGTTTTGGCTGATTCCTCAGGCAGCTGATAGGAAGTGGCAGGCATAGTGGAGCTTTAGCAGCCGCTGAGGTAAAAACCTAAGCGTGGGAAGCTCAATGTGAACGACTTCTCGATGGTTTGTGGTCCACCATCCAGCAGCTCAGAGAGGGAAAGCAGAGCACCAACACTGTGTACAGAAAATAAGTACTCTAATGACCTCATGACCTTAAGATGTGTCTACCAATGAGGAAGCAGAGAGTATAATAACATCCACCATGCAGCCCTCGTGTGCCACAGTCCTGCAGGTTTCCCTCATGCATCACCTCTGACACACATCAGACTTTATTAGGAGACTTGTGCAGAGCTTGATGTCAAACTCAACACAAGTCTGCTAATAACCCGTTGATTTGAATCAGGTGTGTTGCAGCAAGAAACTCACACCACTTGCAGGACTGTGTCACTCGTGGACCACAGCTGCATCCCTGCTTCAGTGAGGTCTTTTTTATTTATCAAACATTCGTTATTGCTTGTTACTAATTTGTTTTAATAGTGGTATTTGTTTTGGTCTTTGCTCATTGAGCAGCACTTAATGTGCTAACTATGGTACGAGGTAAAACCAACGCTCCAGATTGTCTAAGTCACCCAGAGTCTTTGTTTAATGAAATATGTTGTTGGTGCAGATTTGTATCAACCAACAGACTTCTCAGCACCTCATTCTGAAAGCAAACTGGAAACAATGGTGTCGTTATAAAGGTGTAAAGTGATCACCCAACTCATCCTAAGTCATGACCGGTTGGGTCTGTTTTATCTGTCTGGGAAACTAAGGGAAATGAATCAAGAACACCAGCTCTGAGGTCCAGAAAATATTTTCACTCACATTTTTATTTAACTGGAAACCTTTTCTTCTCACTTACATTGAAAACCTAATTCATTTTTTTTTCTTTATATAACAGCAAACAGTTCACACAATGACAGCAGGACTGAATCAATCCATTTAGTTACAGACAGCTGGTTTTACATATTTGCAGCAGAACTGTAGAAAACTCATGTTTACCTTGAGTTTTATTTTACAGATAAATAAAACAACATAATTATTGCACTATTAATGTGCAACAGAATCAGGCAAAAGTCTTGAACCAGTCCTCGTTTCTTCATGTTTTACTTCCAAGGACCAAGAAATGTAGAAGTGGTTTTACACAACACAATCTTTCTGAAGGTCTTTCACATATTTTCTTTTTTGACTGGTTTTTTTACCCACTGTCAGTCAGGTCCTTGTACCTGAACACATTCAGATGAACATGTCCTTTGTTTGAAGCCACTCACTGACCTGTGCATTATTTAAGCATAATTAAGGCAGTAAAGTAAAGTTCTGTCTACAAATAAGAAACTTACTAAAGAATGTTGGCAATTTTTACCTGCTTTTTTCATATATGAAAAATGAAAAGGATAATACAGTTCAGCAAGAATAAAATAGCATTTTTGCGCCTACAAGGTGTTTTGCACAAAGCTATTAAGTAAAAGCTTAACATGGTGTGCAGTATGTTATTTAAAAGTGAGGAAAATATGACAGAAAAAGAAGAAAGAACAGGACAAACAGTATCTGACACTGATGTCTTCACAAAACAGTGTTATATAAATTACATGCATAGACCTTTAACTGATTAATACTGGTTTAATCAGAAATGTTCTGAATGGTATCAACAAGATGTCTGATTTTTTAAAGCAAGGAAACCAGAAGAACAGGGCTCAGTAACGCTCTCATGCATTCAGCTATAGATGAAAATGTAATGTGTATATTACACGACCGGTGAAATATGCCACATATTTGCATAAAGCTCACTGAGCTGTGGACCAGTCTGCTGTTAATGAGACCATGTTTAAACAGTTTCATCATCAGCTGCTATAACTTTACATTAAACAATGGGCTGGCTTTCTTATTAAAGCAAACCAGTGATAATAAAGAACTTTGAACGTTTCTGTGTGACTTTATCAGCTCCTAAACGCTCATGATCACAAGTCGCCTATTAAATTTGACCAGTTAAAGAAGTAGCCGCATGCTGCTGGAGACTTCTGACCAGTGGTGAATGTTTCATCTGTCTCGTTAGGACTCAAAGTTCTGACTTGGCTGATTCTTCCGGATCAATCTGTGTGTGTGTGTGTGTGTGTGTGTGTTTCTTTCTTTTCTCCCTTCTACAATACATCTCCCGCTGCTCGGACCTACTCTGCATCGTTTAGTGAGGAAACCCCTTCTGATGGCTTTTGTCTTGTATGCGCTAATGGCAGAATGGCGCAGCACGGTGCGTCTTTCATGCTTTTGATGCGCCTCATTAACGGTTTAAATTTACACCTGCCTCGCGCATTCCTGCGGGATCCCAGCTTCACATGTCACTGTTTGTTCTGTATAACGAGTCTCGTGAACATTTTCGCACTCTGATGTCTTAATGAAGCCAGTTAATTAGTTTTTAACTCTCTTTTAGCGCGCGAGCGGTTCGTGGTTGTCCATTTGGAACAATAATAACGCAGATAGACCTTAATATTCCCATCGCTGCGTTTCATACCCAGATTTGGTGATTTTCTTTCATTTGCCTGTTAATTACTTGCAGAGATATTCGTCTATATTTTAAAATAACACACATGAGATCTGTGGGGTTAATTAGACTTGATTGATAATGTGATGGACTGGCCTGCGGTCTAAACTTTACAGAACTAAAGAGAAGTCAACCCAAAGGGAAAAAGACTCAGGCTGTGAGTTCACTGCTGGGAGCTTTTATTCCTGGTTAATAAATGCAAACATTTGTTCCTGATGGCTCACTTAACCTTTTAATTTATGTATGACCAGCAGAACCCCATTCAGGCGAGAGCCATCGGTCAAACAGAGCTTCACTGAGAGGCACCGCATGGCCTCTTCACCCTTTCATCTAGGCAGTAATCACTGCGTGTTTCACGCAGCAGCGAGCGCCACTGCGCAGCCAGAACTGGCGCTCAAACCTTCCTAATTGTTCTGCGTATTGACAAGTCGGTTCCGGCGTATTAGTGATTTTTTCCACTGCTTCGTGACGCAGCTCCGGCTGAGTTTGGGACATCTGTGACGGGTCAAGGGTGAGGGTAGGCCCGAGGCTGCGTCTGCCCAACAAATACCCACGTCTCCAGACACAAGCCTGCTAAACACCTCTAATAGCCTGTATTACATTTGCATTATTAGACCCCTCCTGAAAGAGCCAACGTGAATAGAGAAAGGAGCAATTAAGTTATCAATGAAATACCGCCTATTTGAAATGATGTGTACAGAGGAGAATTAAAATAATGACACAGTGCAAATTCATATTATCCTGGCCCAACAGCACCATTTGAGTGGCTTTCTGTGAGCAATCAAAGGATATCAAGTTGAATCTAGGACACAGACATGAAAAAGCAACTTCGAGATGGTTTCCTAATCCTCTCATCTTTTTCAGGAGGAAGACTCTGAGATGTTGTGAAACTCAGGCAGTGTTTTTATTTTATTTTATTTTAGGTATTCAGGCCCTCTTCCTGCTGAATAAATGCCTTATAAAGCTTCTAAAACAATCTGCATATTTCATATTGTGTGTTGCATCCCATAAGATTAATCATTATGAATTTAAACATTTGTACATGATTCCACACAAACAAATAAAATAAACTCAGTTTAAGCTGTTTTACTGAGGATCATTTCACTATATTGTTTTTGTGAAAACTCATGATACTACTGAACAAAACATCACCTTGTCATTTATAAGCGTTTTTTCTTCTGCAGGCTTGGTTGTAAAACTATCAGGGATGCATAAATGTTATTTAAAGATGAGCCTGTAAATGATAAAAACACTTTTCACCATCGTTAAATCAAGTTGAATAAAGAAATATGGCAACTTGTGTGAAAAAGTTCATGTATTGTCATTGTGAGTGACTGAGTACAACTACAATAGCTTTAGTTTGCAGTATACGGTTGTGCCGTAAGGTTGTAAAGGAAGATGTGATAATTCGTCATAAATTAAAGGAGATGCTTTACTAAATCTATTATTTTTAACGCACATGATGTTTTTAAGTTGACCTCACATTAAGTAATTGATGGACTCAAAATAGCTTTTGTTTATAGTGTCTGTAGAGGCTCAGGAGGAGCAGAAGTTTGTGGTTTGATTCCAGGCTCCTTCTGACTACATTTTGAAGTGTCTTTGAGCAAGACACTGAACCCCCACGTCCCAAATGTGTCTACTAAATGACTGCAGAATAAAAGTGTCTCAAAGTGTCATCTCATGATGACCTGCAGCTGTGGTATTCTGGATTTTATGTGAAATGGGGCATAAAAGCAGAAGCTAAGATCATATTTATTGACCAGAGAAACCCTAAGAGGTATTTGAGTTTGCTGTAAACCAGTGGTCACCATCTTTGTTCCAGGACATCCACCAGTGTGTGTTTCTGTCTCTAACACACCGGACTCAAATGAAAAGCTTCTTCGAGAACGTCAACTACAGCCTGTCAATGAGTCAGATCTGAGTCAGGTGTGTTGCAGCAGGTAAACAACAAAGATGGTACATCTCCAGGACCAGTTGTAAACACACATAAAGATGGGTACATAAACTTTGTTGTTTACGTTTGTATGCAAGAAAACTGTTGCATGATAACAAAGCAACACAGGCTTCCTGGTTTTTACACCCAGGTGGTTTTCTACAACAGCAGATGTGTTAAATCCTTTGGGTTGAATAAAAGCACTCAGACATGCAGCAACGACCCCGTTTACAGCCAGATACCGAAGCCTGAATGTGAGGGCACAGCAGGAAAAGGAGCAGCATTTATTTACACAATAACAAAAAAAAAAAAAAAAACACACATAAAGAAAATTGCTCCACCGTTTGCTCAGCTGAGGCCGGTCTGTAGTTTCAGGATATGGTCAGTGGCATGACCTAGCCGGTTGGCAGTGAATGGAACCAATCTGCAGCAGAGATGAAGAGAAAACATGCTCAGCATGTGGAAATCATGGACCTGCAAACAGCCAATCAGAAATGATCTCCCTCAGTGATCGACCCAGTCAGTTTATCAGCTAATTTGATGTTTTTGGAAGAAGCTTGAGGCTCATTTTTGCTCCTTTAAGTACGTAAATCTGGATGTCCATTTCAAATGTTTTTTTTCCTGTCGCTGCTCTCCATGTGTCTTTTAAGTTGCCATAGTTGTAAAATCAGTTTATCCATTAGTAGGCAGCGTTTAACTCAGAGCTCCTTCCTTAGTAGTGGTAATAGACTGTTATAAAGTCATTACAACTGTTCAAAAACACCAGAAAAAGTAGAAAAATAAAACCTGCTGTTCTCAACTTTGTCTTTGTTTTATTTATTTATTTTTATCTGCATGGTCTTCTTCCTGTTCCTTTTGTCTTCTCCAGCTTGTTACTTTTGCTGGATGGATGTCCTCTAACTCAACACTTCCCCTGCGATTTCCAGTGATATTCCTCTATAATATATATTACAGTGATATTTCTGTATCACATGACGGCTCGCTAAATTATGCAGGTGAAGGACAAAACTGTCCATCCTTCTGCGTAAGGCATAAATGCGTCTTCACCTGTTTGCTTTGCTCTCCTGCGATGTAACAGAGAGCAGGCAGCTACTCTAAAGATTCATGTCTTGTTTTTATTATTTAATCTTTGCAGAATTGAGTTGTGGGTTCATACTTTCCGTATCTGGATGAGCTCCTGGTGGAAAGTTTGGAATAGCTTAAGCCACAGCACAGGAACAGTTATATCAGCGACTGACAGCAAGATTTAAAGGAGACATATCATGCAAAATCCACTTTTTAGCCATTAAATTAATGTTTTTGTGCACTTTTAACTGTTTAGGAATGCAGAAAATGTAAATGTATTCTCTCCTGATGCTGCGCATATATCTTCATATTCTTTGTGGTCATATTTTTCAGTCTGTTAATTATTCTCTATTACGTCTTTTTTTATCTATTACGTCACAGTATTTGCTGTGGGTCTGCTAAATAAGACTTCCGGGTAATCAATATTGTGAATCTGATACGTTGATATTTATAGTAAACTTATCAATAAAATGTTTCTCTGCCGGGAGATTAGCGTATCACTGC
>JBAMHV010000008.1:4669417-4700610 GCA_037177535.1 Pseudomugil gertrudae
TATCTATCTATCTATCTATCTATCTATCTATCTATCTATCTATCTATCTATCTATCTATCTATCTATCTATCTGCGTGTTTAGGACAGGCTGGCTGGCTCATTCAGGTGTTTTCTGTTTGACTTTCAGTGGCAGATGGGTTCTTTATAAAACATGCCAACTGATATTAGCCTCTACTGCAAAGCAAGTGTTTCCCCCTGAAAAAGCTGGGGTGTGTGCACGTAGGGGAGGGGGAGAGGGTGAGGGGGGGCAGTGAATGAGGAAGAATGAGTCCAATGGGAAGAATGAGAAAATCTCTTAAGGAGCCGTGACGGAGCCTGGTCTCACCCTAAATGTGTTTTAATAGACGGGACCCTGATGTCGGGGCCAATTCATCTCCCATCCCAGTCTAATGAAAGAAGTCATGGCCGGGACTGGTTCAGGCCTAGAGACGGGGGGTGGGGGTGGAAGGAGCATGAAGGGGTGCTAAAAAGGCTACATGTGGTTTTGCCTCATTATGCTGCAGTTAGACTGAGGCTCTGTTGAAGCATTATGGGTTAGGGTCCCCGCAGACAAACTCAGGGGCCACAATGCGAGCAAAGAGAGACCCTACCATGCCATTATCCCGCGGCTACTAACGAGGGCTTCATGGGCCTTTGATATAATCTCACTATTGAAATCCTGATAAATCCCCCCTGCGTTTACAGCCAAATCCCATTTGTAATGGTTAAAGGCTGCGGTCGTTTTCACCTGTTGTGAGCGCCGGGGCCACGGAGAGCCGCGTGCTAAACCGGACCCTTACACCTGCTTTAATTTACAATAAAATAACATCATTCACTTTTTCTGCAATTCATCTCGTGAGCCGATCTGAGCTGAGACTGAATTAGAATGAAATTAATGTTTAGGTGGAAATGGGCCCCTTTCTTCCTGGAGATATGATCTGATATGCAAACAATCCCTGGATTACAGCCCACCAGGGGATGAATGAACAGAAGGCAAAGCACATTTATTGAATTTATTAATGGAAATGAAACTGGTGCTAAAATGCTGCTGTCACCACCAGTTACACAAGCTCCTTCTAACGTCTTGCTCTTTATGCTGTCTCAGCAAAATGAGTGAAAAGTAAACATGTGAAACTCTGTCTGTCTGTCTGTCTGTCTGTCTGTCTGTCTGTCTGTCTGTCTGAATCGATCATTGCGCTCTGAGGAAAATGCAAATCGTGTCATATTCCTGCTTTGAGTTATTCTCCTGATTCTGAAGTGGAGAGGTCACTGGGACACGCTGACACTGCACTGGCTGCTTCTGTCAGGTTATTCGGGGCACGTGCGTGGAGGTGCAACCGAAATGTTTCAGCATAAATCTTCTTACACTGAAACGGGTTTATATAGGCAGCCAGAGACATCCAAATGCTTTGTCCTCTAGCTCAGGGACACTGCGCATCTCTGCGCTCTCCCCGCGTGCCGGTGCGCGCAGACTCATTTAACAGACTGAATATTGCAAACAAACAACGGGAACTGTAGCAGTATTAAATCAAGTCCCGCGTTTAACCCACATATTGGTGCCAAGTTTCACAGTCCAGGAATCTCTAAACAGGGCTTAGAGGTCTTACAGAAGACCCACTCCCCCCCCCCCCCACCCCACCCCCCCACCCCCACATCTCAAAGCCCGGATTGGTCACAGTGCGACTCATTTGCATGCCTCTCCGTATAAACCCTCCTGCAGACACTGCAGCCCGCTTGCAATGAGAGAGCAGCACACCTCCAAGAGAGAGAGAGAGAGCGCGGAGCGCATCCAGAGTGCGCATTTACAGACCTATGGAATATTTATTATAAGATTTATACTAAAACAACAGCTCCGGATAGTCGACCAGAGGACAAAAAGAACAGCTTTTTTTCCAGGACCGTTTTGTTTAAACTCTAAACTGGACAGTGAATACAGTTTGCTGAATTTCCAGAATATTTTGGAGTGACTGAAGATGGGAGAAATAGGGTGGAACGGACTATTAGTGCTACTGTGTGTTTATTTGGCGAGCTTGGCTTCTGTCACAAGAGGAAAAACGGTGAAATACCAGACTTTTGAGGAGGATGCACCGGGGACAGTGATTGGAAACTTAGCCAAGGACATCTCCTCCACTCCCTCTTCCTTTGGAAGCTCTAGGAACAATTTCAGGATGATGAAACAGTTCAACTCGTCTTTCATCCGACTGAGGGAGAGCGACGGGCAGCTGACCATTGGAGAGAGGATAGACAGGGAGCGGATCTGCAAACACACCCTGCACTGTCTCATCGCTTTCGACGTGGTCAGCTTCTCTAAAGAGCAGTTCAAACTCATCCACGTAGAGGTGGAGGTCAAGGACATCAACGACAACTCCCCCGATTTCCCCCGAAAAGAGTCGAGTCTGGAGATCTCGGAGAACACAGCGGTGGGCACGCGGATCCCGCTGGACTTCGCTGTGGATGAAGATGTCGGGGCAAACTATATCCAAAGCTACCAGATCTCCGTTAACAGCCACTTCTCAATCGACGTGCTCAGCAGGGCCGACGGGGTTAAATATGCGGAGTTGGTGCTAATGAAGGAGCTGGACCGGGAGACGCAAGGCTCATACGCGCTGGAGCTCATCGCCATGGATGGAGGCAACCCGTCCCGCACTGGAACCACGCGCATAAACATCAAGGTGAAAGACTATAATGACAACAGCCCAGTGTTTGACAGGAACAGCTTTTCTGTGGACCTGCCCGAAGACGCACCGGTGGGCTCCCTCCTGCTGGACCTGAACGCTGAGGACCCGGACGAAGGGCTAAACGGTGAGGTGGTGTACGGGTTCGGCAACCAGGTTCCCCATGAAATACGACAACTCTTCAGAGTGGACAGAAAAAGTGGGCGCCTCACTCTGGAGAGTCCGGTTGACTTTGAAAGTAAGAACACATACGAGTTTGACGTTCAGGCCACCGACTTGGGTCCGAACCCAAGTCCAGCCATTTGCAAAATTGTAGTTCAGGTGCAGGACGTTAACGACAACGCGCCAGAGATCTCAATCACCCCCATGACCTCCATAACGGCGGGGATCGCGTATATCACCGAGGCAGCGGCCAGGGAGAGCTTTGTGGCTCTGGTCAGCACCTCGGACAGAGACTCCGGCGCTAACGGGCAGGTGCACTGCACGCTGTACGGACACGACCACTTCAGACTGCAGCAGGCGTACGAGGACAGCTTCATGATTGTGAGTACCAGTCCACTAGATCGGGAGAAGATCCCTGAATATAACCTGACAGTGGTGGCGGAGGATCTGGGCTCCCCTCCTTTCAGAACCATCACCCAGTACACCATCAGGCTGACAGATGAGAACGATAACGCCCCAGTGTTCAGCAAGCCTGTGTACGAGGTGGCAGTGGTGGAAAATAACGCACCTGGTGCATACATCACCACCGTTGTTGCGCGAGACATGGACATGGGGTCAAATGGGAAGGTCAGCTACAAACTGGCGGACACTTATCTCATGGGCTCTCCTATTTCCACTTTTGTGTCGCTGGACCCCGCCAGCGGCTCCCTTTACGCACTACGGAGCTTCAACTATGAAGTGATGAAACAGCTGGAGCTCCGGATCACAGGGAACGATGGCGGCTCCCCGCCGCTGTCCGGCAGCGCAAACGTCTACGTGAGGATCGTGGACCAGAATGATAACGCACCTGTCATCACGCAGCCGGCTCTAAACAACGGCTCGGCTGAAGTCCTCCTGCCCCGGGACTCACCGACTGGCTACGTCATTACCCGGGTGGAGGCACGGGATGCAGATGAGGGCGTAAACGCGGAGCTGTCCTTCGGTTTGGCCACCGGCGAGCCCTCTGTGTTCTCCGTGAACAAGGCCACCGGGGAGATCTACCTCAACCAGGTGTTGAGCCATGACGTAGACGAAACTCTGAGCGTGACCGTGACGGTGAGTGACAACGGGAGGCCGGCACTCACCTCCACCGCCACGCTCCACTTCCTCATCATCGCCGGCTCCCCGCCGAGCGACAGGACAGTGTACCAGCCGGGCGGCGAGGATGAGGTGCACGCGCAGTGGGACCTGTCGGTGGTGATTATCGTTGTCCTCGCAGGGAGCTGCACTCTCCTGCTGCTTGCCATCATCCTCATCGCCACCACCTGCAACCGGCGCAAACGGGACAAAGGCGGGGAAGACAGTGACTCGTACGGGGAGAAGGGCACGCTGGAGCGGGGTAGGAGTCACGTGGTGGACAACCCACTGATACCTCTACACGGGGCCGGAGGAGGAGAGGGCTTTGATGGACATTCATACACTAGTCAACCCGATGGTTTCCCCCCAGCTCACCCTGGAGGCAGTGACATGTGCTCAGCCTCAGAGGATGGCAGCGAGGTGCCCTGTGTGTATGACTCAGATAACAACAGCAAGCTCAGAGCGAATAAACACGAGGTGAGATGCTCCTTTGGGACAGAACTCTCAGGAGGGATCTCCTGTAACACACAATAATGAGCTGTGTGTGTGTCCATTAGGCAGATAGTAGCCTAACCTATATTTTCTCTTGTCTCTCCCCTGCAGGGCTACTCCACTCTACCTGGGTATGGGAATGGCAAGGAGGCTGTGAGGCCCATCACCATTTGGAAAGGAAATTCTTACACCACTATCTCTGCAAGGGATCCAGCTTTTAGTGGCAAAGATAGTGGCAAAGGCGACAGTGACTTCAATGATAGTGACAGTGATGTCAGTGGAGACACTGGTCTAAAGAAAGATGGAGCAGTGGTCCCTCCTATTGGTGGTCAAAATGGTAAGGAGAGAAAAATAAACCTAAATGGACATGAAATGAGGAATTTGAGCTACTTCTTAACACTTGCCTCTCTCTTTCAGTTCTGTGGGCTTGCACTAGTGAGTGTAAAGTCCTGGGTCACTCTGATCGATGCTGGAGCCCCTCAGCAGGAAGAGCCAACGCAGCTCCCTCCCCAGCTCCAACCCTGTCATCCTTCAGTAGCCTTCCCAAAACAGCCTCGCTGCCCCGAGACCCCAACCGCAGAGACAACTACTACCAAGCTCACATCCCCAAAACTGTGGGGCTACAGAGTGTGTACGAGAAGGTGCTGCACAACGAGTACGATTATGTTTTGGTCACCCCACCTCGACCCGTGAGGGTCCAGGAGATCAGTGATATATCCATCCCTGTTTACACCCCCACCCCGACACACTGTCCCAACAATGATGTTTAGAATGACACAGACACACTCAGAAAGAAATGTATAGTTATTACAGAGTTCTAATTTAAGATTGACAATGAGAGACTATCTGATGCTAAATGCTGTGTGTGTGAACATTTATAAGTTTGTTTCTTATACTTGTGTTTTTATCTCCATACTGAGATCTGTTCAATCACTTGAGTCATTTTGTTGCACGTGATGTGTATCATATGCAAGATTTGTACATACAGAGTTTATTTTTATATAAAAAAACAAATAATTAAGCAAAGATGTGTAAATAGATGTAATTATTGATCTTCAAGCATGCTACTATTTAAAAATGATCCCACAAACTATTATGTTTTGAGGGCCGGTGACTGAAAATGTATCAAGCGGATCAACAATGTATAAAATGATCTGAATGCAATAAAAACTCATTGTACAGATTTTTTAAGCCATCACAGTAAGAAAATAAACTTTTAAATAAAGTTGTGAAAACTAGAGTGAAAGTTATTTTCTTGTCATGATGAGGGAATGAGACTCTGGTAAAAGCCAACAGGCGTCGCTGTTAATGCAGCACGAGCCTCCGTCCTTGCAGTCCACGGAGGAAGGTCAGTAAGTTTTTTTCCTCCTCAGTGAATACACGATTCTGCTGGTAAGATGCCAAAACAGGAAGAGGTTTGGAGCAAATCACTCCCATCTTTCACATACCTCGATCACAATTAGCCACACTTTCACTGTATACAATGTTACACTGAATTTACCGGGGTGTCACGTGCGTAAAACTGCGCGTAAAGACGCATTGTGTTTATTAGTTAAACGTTTCCAAACACAAGCAGTGACAAAATAAGCTGTTCAGCTCACACAGCGTCTGAGGAAAACATAACTGACATAGAAATCTTCCATCTTGCCAGGACACTTCTTTCTTTCTGTCGGTTAAATGCGCACCGCGCGCCCCTTACGTAAGGTCATTATTATCATTCATGGATTCAGGGCATTTTTAATAAGAGCGACTGCTCTGCACGGGGATGTGTTGAAGTAGCTTAAAGGGGTCGAAATCTGCCCAATGAGAAAACAGGACTTGGCATTTTGGCACACTGCCATGCGCAAGGCTGCGGTCCAAGAAATAAAAAAAGCTGCGACATTCCGCAAGAGTCCCCTCTGACCTGAAGCCCCGTCAGGAAGAGAGATGAGGAGGGGAGAGCTCCATTGAAGTCATCACAGTTGCTGAACAGGTTCCAGTCTACCCTGTAAAGTTGTGGTGCAGCCTAATGATATGAATGATATGAATATCTGAGGATCAGGATCAAACTCATGTAAGTTACATGAGCTGCGCTGAAGATCTTCAAAGGGAAGAAATCATTAATGATTTTCTGGAAGAAAGCATAGAAGTTCTGAGTCGCATTAGTGTTTGCTCTTAATGCGGGATGATCTTCATCTGGAGGTTGTTTCAGTTACATTTGTGAGTTTGTGTGCGGCGACAATGAGAAAGGAGTGCCTTTCTTTTATACCTCCTCTAGAGTCAGAACCAGGGATAGGGGGAGGAGAAAGAGGAGGAAGAGGGGGTAGTAGACTGGCGTTTCCTCAGGTGGTCAGTTGTGTGGCTGCAGAAATGGCTGGGAGCTCAGAGAAAGTACCGATTGCAGCTGCGGGACCAGAGGACCAGTTAATGCCTCCGGTGAGTTGGCTACTCCAAACAACATGGCCCTTCTTATGGGGTCAATGAGGGGTCAAGACAAATATATTAATCACTGCGTTGACATTTGAACTGTTCTCATTTTAAAACTCCTGAAAATCAGCTTTGTAGTGTCATATTTGACCCTAAAGGCTTACGCCGCGGTGGGGGTCAAGCCTGGCGCCACCGGGCGCCTCCTGAAGGCCGGGATCGCGGTGCTCACAGCTGGAGCGCTCCTCCTGCTACTGGGAGCTGCCGGAGCTTTTTACTTCTGGAACAACAATGAAAAACACGTAAGATTGGCATTTTCTTTTTTCTGTCTGGGAGGGAAGCTTACGCTGCAGAAAGTAACTGGAGGAAGACAAAAAAAGGTCTGCAGGGAGGAGGTGAAAAGGGAAGGAGCTATAACCAAGTTATCTTTTCCAAGATGCAGATTTTAAAAAGAAATGCATTATATGTATCTTCCAGGGGCTTATTCTACAGCATCGTGTGTAAAATGAACTAGTTTCACTAAAGTGGATTTCATGACTTTAACAGTTTTATCAGATCTGCTGCTTTTTCAGCTGGGGAGTTTTTTTTTTCAAAAAAAGAGGCAAAATCACTGAGAGTAGATGATGATGATTTTTTTAAAGTGTTTGCTTTGCAGTCATCTGTTAGGCCAGTAGCATCAGAGTGTCTCATAGAAACTGAACAATCTGATAAAGAAGGCTGAATCTGTGCGAGAGATTTCTCCTGAACTCCCAAAGCTGGTTGTGTGGAAGGATGCTGCACAAATTACTAAACATACTGTGCACCCCTTTACACAATATATAGAGAATAAACTATTCATTATGTTCAGTCAGAGGCTTCTTCAACAAAAACACAACAGGAGAATATTCCTGCAACAGCCACACACAACTACTGTTAATGACAACAATTTATGGTTCACATAGACTCCACCAATAATATTATCATCATACCATCATACCTATATTACCATCAGACCTATATTACCATCATATATTACCATCATACCTATATTACCATCAGTAGAGAATCAGTTTAATTCCTTTTACAAAGATCTGAACAGACGACATTGATGAGAAAGCTGTTTACATGTTCTTAAAAGCTGTAAACTGTTTAAAATAAAAAAATGTTATTCAGGCTGTTTTTAAAGATTTTTTTTAGTTAAAGCAAACAGTATTGTGTAAATAAAACTGCTTTTTTTCCCCATGTGGGAGTGTGAGGCAGAGCTCTGTGAATGGAGACGTTGTGCTGCATGAGGTGTGTTAGAGGATACTTGGTAGGGCGGAGGGTGATGGAGAGGGTTGGGGAGGGCCTCTCTGGTCCACTTGATGCTCCAGGGGCCAGAGGTGTAAAGCATGAGAGGAAAAATACAACTTTTTGAGCTTCCCCTTCGAATAAAAGGAAAAGAAATGCTCTGCAGTGGGGTAATGACATTCCTGGTGGCTGTAAGGAGTGTGTCCCTCAGAGCAAGTTTGAATGAATGTGTGAATTTCAAAAAGCCTTTTAGGAAAAATGAGGTGGGACATGTGAGGAGAAGTCACAGGGGAGAGAAAGGGGAAATTCTCAGAGCTCTCATACCTTACATGCCAGTCTGAAATGTTGTGTGTATGTGTGTATGCAGGTCTACAATGTCCACTACAGCATGAGCATCAACGGCAAGCTGGAGGAGGGCTCAATGGAGATAGACACGGCCAATAACATGGAAAGATTCAGCACCGGCAGTGGCGCGGACGAGGCGGTGGAGGTCCACGACTTTGAGATTGTGAGTTCGGTTGAAAGTAATTGAAAAATATCAGGAGGCTTTGCAGAACGTCGATCAGATTGGTGGAAACATTAAAGGCCCTTGAGGGGAGATTGGCTCATTACCACTGCAGAGAAATTAAGAAGACGGAGACATGCTATCCCCTCAGGAATAATCAGTGTCAAGAGGCATTGTCCCTCTAATTTTCATTATTCAGACTGGTGGTTTTTGACCTTTAATTAAAGTGCCCCAATCAGGCCAATCAGACAAGTGAAGCAGCACTTTTAGTCTTTTAACTATTAAAATTTTGACCTTTAATCAGTGTCCCTGTGATTGTATATTTTTCTCCCCATCAAAAATAGGGCACAAATGTCTGAACATCCCAACTGTGTTCAAAATAACAGATGTTTCGTGTGAGATATAGATGAAAGCTTTCTTTGTTTGGCCTATTCTCCTTTCTGATGTTTTCAGGGAATCACAGGAATTCGTTTCTCTGGAGGAGAAAAGTGCTACATCAAGACCCAGGTGAAAGCTAGCCTGCCGGATGTGAAGGCTCTGAGTAAGGACGCGATGACACTTGACCTGGTGGGTGTATTTGCTTTGTGTTTAGGTATTTATTTCCTGGGTTCTATATGAACAGTTTGTTTAACCTGTACATGGATGACTTGTCCAATCAGCTAAACAACTGTTCTAACTAAAGTATGATGTGAAATATAACGCAAAAAAGAGGGTTGTACTAATTTGTTGGACCAAAGGGGACAGAGAGCTGTGCTTTCCTGACTTTTATTTATCTAAACAAAAGTTAAGTGTCTGTCCTAAAGTTAAATATCTAGGTCACATCATCACAGATCAGCTCTGTGATGATGATGATATATATCGACAGTGTCGCACTCTGTATGCCCAAGCTAATATTTTGGCTTGGAAATTTCACGTGTTCATGACAATGTAAAGATTAAACTCTTTAGAACGTACTATACACCTCTGAACACTGCTCCATATTGGTGTAAATATAAGAGAACTAGTCTACAGAAGCTTAAAGTTGCATACAATGATGCATTAAGGATTTTACTCAGGAAGCCCAGGTCCAGCAGTGCCAGTTTTCTTTCATGCTCGTGTCAGTACCTTTCAGGCACTGATGAGAAATTTGATGTACAGATTTATTTGTCGCTTGAATAATTCTGAAAACAGTCTTGTCCTGATGCTGGTGAACCCTCGTTTTAGTACAGTTCGTTACCAGTCTTCTAAAGTGTCTTTTATAATTATTATTGTTGTGTTGTTGGAGTTGTGTTTTGTCTTGATTTTTTTATGGACCTTGAGTCTGACAAATAAAGATGATGATGATGATGATGATGATGAACACCCCCTAACAGACCAAATGGGCGTTCAGCCTCATTTTGGCAGATACAAATGAAAACCTACCGACCCAGTTGCCAGTTTGATGCAAATATCTGTCCAGGCGTCGTCGTCACTACATTTCCCATCTACACTAAGCGATAACACAGTGGAGGGGAGGAGGGGGTCACAATATAGTTTCAGGTAGTCGCCAGGTAATTGTATGAAATACACAGCGTACACAAATACATTTTTAAACAGGAGGTCAGGCTCCCCTTGAAAAAGAGATCTTTGCGTCTCAATGGGACTGACCTGGTAAAATAAAGGTAAAATAAAAAAAAATAAATAAAAAAAAATAAAAGGGCTTTCAAAATAAAAGTTCATTCAGAGAAATCTCTGAAATAACCATTTAAAAACATTAGCCCTAATGCATAAACAACAAAGTCAGTACATATGTTTAAAATCTAAATTTGGAATTATCTTCACAAATTAAGCAAGTTTTGTGTGTGTAGGTGTGTTGCATTAGTGGTGAATTGATTCCTTAAAAGAACACTTATCTATGAAGAGTCTTAGTTTCCCAGCCAGGATGGCTGCATGATGACTCATTTGATATCACACACTTAATCACTTAGTCATGGTGCGGAGGTAGGGGTTGCAAACACCAACGTATGTTATCTCCAAGGTTGTGGCTCAAAAAGTAAGAGAAGCCTTGCACTGAGGTAGAGAACAAAGTGCAGCCGAATGAGGAGTGAAGTTTATAAAAGAACACAAAGCTAGAAAGAGCATGGAAATGGAAATTCTCATCACTGGTAACTGTAGAGCCCCGTTTCTCTCCATGCAGCCAGTGTGCATTTTAATCGCTGCCACTAAAAGCTCTTTGCTGCTGCAGGCACCTAAAAATCCCACAACAGCCTCTATAACCATAGAGCACTTTTTCACTTCTGGTTTAGACTGAAAGCTGCGTTGTTAGGGTTGAAAACCAGTAGAGCCACTAAGCCAGTATCTGGTGTGCAGGAGGAACATTTCTGGTACACACGTTTACAGGTACCCATGGAGTTAGCCACAGGTTTTCATTGTTCAGGAATGTCCCTGCATGAAAACACACCACATGATTCAAACTGAAGCCGCTCAGAAAAACTGAACAGCGACAAAGCTGCAAAGTCTTTAGTGGCACACCAAGTGCAAAATTACAGCGCTGTTAACATTAGAAAGCAAACACAAGCTCATATGATGCAATTCAATATAGTTCAATTCAATTCAATTTTATATAGAACCCAGTATCACGGCCCTGTGATGGACTGGCGACCTGGCCAGGGTGTACCCCACCTCTTGCCCGATGTCAGCTGGGATTGCCCCCCCCCCCCCTCCCCGCCTGGATGGACAGTATCACAACAAAGTCACACAATAAACACAGCAATAACTACACTAAACTAAGCAGACCCAGGACATCCTGTCCTTAGACCCTCCTTCTCGGTAAGGAAAAATTCCTAAAAAACCCAGTTTTGGGGATAAAAAACAAAGAAACCTCATGGAGCCCACATTGAAGGAGAGATCCGCTCCCAGGACGGACAGGCAGATGTGCCTAGGACTGTTACCACTTAGCTCATGCAGGATTGTTGTCATATGATGCATTTGATTTAGGAAGGAAGGCACATACCCATTGTGAATTGATATTTCTGCTCGTCACACATTTCTAATCAATCTGCTCGACCAGTTATTATTGATGGAACGACAGGAATGTCAAAGAAACCCAGCAAACTGCGAACAAGCTCATTGGTTACTTTTTAGATCTTAAGCTACTAAACACAAAGCAGTTGTTAGTATTAGACAAAGAATAAGTCGTGTAAAAGAGGATGTTATGGGTGCTCAATATAAAAACTGAATAATTTGCATATTTGCTGTGCTCGGGTTAACGCTTCTCCTTCATCCCAGTCTTAAATATCTCAAAGCTCACTGGTTTCCTGTGACATTTTTCAGGTTCACATGAAAGTTTTGACAGTTATAGTAACCGGCTGCAAAAACAAATAGCTCCACAATGCAGCTGTACAAAAATCCCTTTTCATTTATAGATAATGGTGTTTATACTGACCAGTCTCATCCGCTCAGCTGGTACAGAAAGCCTCAGAGGCCACTTCCAGCAGCAGAAACGTGATGGTGAATAAACTTTGTTCAGGGTCTTTGGTCAAGAAGACCTCTAGTCTGTCTCTAGCTAGCAAAACCATTTCCATACTTTCTCCATTTGTCCCTAAAGTTTCGTTTTACATTTTTTTCATTCTCTGAATAGTGTCATTATTTCTTACTTTTTTTTTTAGTTCATCCAGGACCCCCTTCAGTTTAAAGGAAAAATTTAATATTTATAACATTAATGAATAATTTATCATTTAGCTCTTTGGCTTTGTTCTGGGACCTTATTGGCCCCTCCACATGAAAACATAGATTGCCTGAGGCAAGAAAAGCTGCAACAAAGACCCCCAGAGTACAGAACTGAGCAGCATAAATAACGACAGTGTTTAGGTCAAACACAGTGTGAAATGCAGGATCTGGGGTGGAGGTGTGTTTCGCTTGCTGAGGAGACAGGATAAGTGCACAGAGCTGAACAGGTCTATGTGGACTTGCTGTGAGCTCGGGCTAAGGTAATGACCTTAGTTGGGTGAATAATACACCATCACTTTTAATGAGGTTAAATTCAGAAAATAGTTATTTGGACTCATACTGGATGCTTCAAAACTTCATACAGAACGCACTACAGACACCAGATCAGTCAAAATCACCATTATGATTCCTAAATTCACCATTACCAATCTGATTTAGTCCGAACTATACTCCTCTTTAGGATAATTCACTCATGTTAACGTGGCAAGTTTAAGCATACATGCTAATATTAGCAAACAAAAATATGTAAACTAACATGATCATGTTAGCATTTAGCTGAATTCATAGCTGCAGTCACAGTGAAATGCTTAGAAAAAAGCTAGTTTAGAAAACCATCATGATATTTCAGACCAAGCATGCAGCACTCATCTTAAAAGGGTTGTTTTTAGATGATAATTAATCATTTTTCTCATTTAAAGGTTCCATATTATACATCGGCAACTTGATGTGGACGTCAAAGGCACATTATTTTCAAAGTGCATCATCCAAAACTCTTTGTCCTTAATGGCACGCCTTCCAAAAGTCACCCAGTGAGCTCTACTGGGAACGGGCTGTGTTTGAACCCTTAAATGTTTAGGAGTGGTGCCTTTCCACGCCCAACACGGAGAGAGGATGCAGCTTTCGCTCGCCCCCACTCTGTGATTTTACAGGGCAGGGTCAGCTAGCCGGGAGGACAGGTCAGTGGTAGTGTCCATTACTCGGTGGGAGTGGTTATTGCCCTTCTTGAGGTCACAAAGACAAAAAAGTTCACACTCACCTGAAGTATTGATTATCATCTAAGCAAGCGAGGTGACTGAAATGTCCTCATGGGGACACATGACAGCTGGTTAAGTTTACTTAAATGGGACCTATACGACAAATCTCAAACACTTGAATGAAAAAGGTACAGAAACATCTCTTTTTATCCGCCTCTGTTCCCAGATACTCTATATAACAACATATTGATGACCTGTAAGGTGGAGTTCATCTGTGTTACCATGTGACAGCTTTATGGAAGAGGGAAAAACTTACACACACACACATACTGTGTGTCAGGATTGTTATCACAAAACACACCACAGCTTGTGATTGTTCAGTTGAAGCCCTGTGATAATTAAAATCATTTAGTTCTGGGTAAGCCTCACATCCACATAAATCCACATCACCAGAACGCATACGCGCACAAACACTCGCAGGACCACTCACAACAACACAATTAATTATCACGCAAGGCTGCTCTTATTGCCTCTGTCTGCCTCATAAACGATCATTTATTTCACATTTGTGCTTTTGTGTGTGTCTGTGTTATTGCCTCCCTTTGCCTCATAAATGATCGTTTGTACATTGTGTGTGTGAGTCTGTGTGTGTGTGGATATCTGTGTGAGTTTGGAGACATGGAGATGTTGTTATAATGGTTGCTGCAGGCTGGTCATTTGCCATAATTTAGAGTGATGGCAAATGTGGGTTAGATAAGTGCGCACACACGCATACACAGACATAGAGGGATGCACACAAACATCCAGAGAGAGTGGGTCAGATAAACTCTTATCAGTCAGCCGAGCAGGGAAGAAAGACCCCCCCCTGCTTTTATTTGTCCCTCCAGCAAATCTTTTGAGCTGGAAAAAAATAAAAAATAAATAAACACAAACTGCAGCAGCATTTGTGTGACGGTGGCTAGTGCAGGGCAGCCCTCAGGAATAAAAGCCTCAGGGCGAGATCCTCCCAGCAGCTTCACCTGCAGGCTGCAGATACAGAGGATGTGTGTTTACACAGACTCTCCTTTGAAAACCTCATTAGTTTATCTGCAGAATCCAGTAAATTCAGGACATTTCTTCTCCCCTTCAGATGCTGATGAGTCTCGACACTGTGTATGCTGCTAAATGTTGCTGCAAAGGGAATCTTTATACCAAAGCCTCCGGGCTTCTGTCTTACTGCTTGATTTTTATGTTCTAATAAGAAGCATTAAAAGAGCACCATTAATGTGGATTAGACTTGGACAGGATGCAGATACTGTGGGATATTTAAAGGCTGGTGACTAAATAAACCAAGTGTGAGGTTAACGTCTGTGTGATGGTTTTACTCAAGTATCAGTCGCACCTTTTTTCTTTTCCAACCCCTGAAGGAGGATGAGGTGATGCCGGCCAAGTTTGAGGACGAGCTGATCTGGGTGGCGGCTGATGCGCCCCTGTCTGATCCCGCCTTCCTCAGCAACAAGATCAAGGACCTGTGTGGAGACCTGCCGATCTTCTGGCTCCGTCCCACCTACTCGAGCGGTGAGCAGACGTCTCACAAAACAACGATGATGGGAGTTAAATGGTATCAAGTGATTTTATGTAGCACAGCGGCTGTTAAAGCTGCAAAGAGAAAAACAGATCTTTTGATGTTTCTGAGCGTGCTGGGAGGTCAAAAGTTCCCCGAACACATTTTATCACATCATCTGAGAACTTCAAGATGCTGGCAGAGAAATGTCTGTGCCATATTAATGCCACGCCGCTCCTAAATTTGGCCTGCTGTCAGATACTGAGACTGTGATGTGTTCAGGCGGTCAGAGGAAACGGAGGGCTGTCCCCCGCCAGCGGCGCCAGGCAGCTGGGGAGGAGGACTACGAGGATGTGGAGGCAGAGTTCAACCCGGAGAACCCCTATCAGGTGAGTCACAAACATACTCTCTCATGTGTTTACATCCCACTGCGGTGTTCCGAGCTGTCCGTTCGGATCTGAGGGATACCTGAGAAGGCTTTTCCCGAAGAGAGCTTCTCACTGCTGCAGGAGCGGCAGCAGATGCCGGGGTCACGGCGGAGAGGCCCGGATTGTCACTGCAAATCTAACTGGATGTGTTTTCTGTGTGTGGCTGTCTAAAGCTTTCCTTTCAGGAATGAGCTTGTATAAATAATTCCACGACACCCACCTCTCCTCCATTTCTGTGGCCTCTTGGCCCACCTAAGCACACACACATCCTCAGCCCTTATGTTGAGCCCCACTTTCCCTAATCCCTCAGAGTGGAGCCATCTCATCAACACACACACTTACTGCAGAGGGGGTGCATAGCAAGCACCACACTGAAAACCCACATCTGACAACCCTGCCTCCCAATCCAAATGTTTGAAAATCCATATTTAATTGGTTTGAAATGAGCTCCCTTCACTGCTGAACATGCACAATGTGACAAGATCCAAATCCCAAGCAGACATCTGACTCCCACCCTCTTCCTCTCCCCATCTTTCTCTCAGCGAGGTCTCGAGGGCGAGCAAGGCACCATGGATATTGACCCCATGCTGGATCACCAGGGCATCTGCTGCAATGAGTGCCGTCGCAGCCACACCCACTGCCAGAGGATCTGCGAGCCGCTCGGCGGGTACCATCCGTGGCCGTACCACTATAGAGGCTGCAGGGTGGCCTGCAGAGTTATAATGCCCTGCAAATGGTGGGTGGCACGCATTCTGGGTCTGGTGTAAGAAGCTTCTCCTAACCGGAGAAATGAGAGTCAAAGCAAAAATGTGTAAAGGGAGAGATGAAGGGATATGATAGGAAAAAGGGGGGAGGGAGGGGGTGTAGTTACTTATTCTCATCTACTGTCGCAGATTTGTACCGAATGAAGTGCAGTGGTAGCTGTTCCCACACATTATAGCTGCATGGGCACGAATCTGAGGTGGTCATGATTTCACTTGTAAAGGTGCCTGTTCGATGCAAAGCTCCAGCACAGCATGCCATCAGGGGGGCAGGCGAGACACAGTCATTAAATGTGCTAACCATTGTGCCTGAACTGAAGAAAACCTCACTGGAACGTATAAAAAAAAGCCTGTACGGAGATGAAAACCTGCTCCTCTTTTGCATTGTTGACTTTCTGTAAATAAATAATCAACATTTCTGCTTCAGTCAGCTGACGTAGAGCAAACATTCCCTTTCCTCAGTCAGGACTCCTGTATTATTTTACCATTTTGTTGAAGCGATGCACATTTCCTCTGAAACGTTCAGCAAAATGTAGAAAAAACCTCGAGTGCAATAACACCTAATAAACTTTTTTAAGGAAACTTTTACGTGTTTTACTGATCAAATGGATTTGCTCACTCCTCTCGTCTGCATCATCTGGATTATTTGGGAACACCCTCTTTATTTCTCTCACCACTCTGAGAAGCGTCACATCGGGTTGCCGCTCCAAAAGGCTGAGCAGAAAGAAGTTTCCAGAGTTCTTTAATGTGAGAGTTGCAGCTCTAGAACTCTTTAATGAGACTAAAGACTCTGTAGCCGTCACGCTCCCAGATCTTACCCACGATGCAAAGTGCTTAGCTTCTTTTGATGTCGCTGAGCTGCCTCAGGCAGGGGTAGGGGGTAAGGATGGGGGCGGTGTGTTTGTGTGTGTTAGGGATACTGGAGGAGTGTGTGTGTGTGTGATAGAGAGAGAGAAAGAAAAGTGTCATGAAGCTAAGAGTTCCATCCAGAGCCACAAATGGGTGTTTGATCGTCACGAGAGATGAAACGATGTGTGATGAATTTAACACTTAACTCAGTGTGAGAGGCTTGATGATGTGGTTAGGGAGGCTGATCCATATTAATGCTTTCTTGCCTCGGCAGGACACCTCCTCACTGTTACCGCTGCAGCATATGCAGCGTGTGGCAGGGGGGGGATGTGCCCACTCCTTCCATCTCCGTCTGTAAATCAGCACTCCACCTCGGGTGTGTGTGTGTGTGTGTTTGAGGAGGGATCCTCGCCTGCTGCCCAAACAACTCTGGGCTCTACTTGATACCGATCGAAGTGCAATAAGTAAACCGTATCCTCAAGCCGTCAGCCATATCTGAACCGGCTGCTCTCATATCAGTGATAGCACATTTCATTCCTCCCTCCCAGCACGGCCGCCCAGCTCGACACACTGCTGTTTTCCTGTCCAAGTGATCTATTTCCAGACTTTCTCCAACAGGTCTAAAAGTGTGTCCAGAGACAAGCCGGAAGACACGAAGCAGAGTTTTAGAGCCCGACAACAAATCTTTTATTTACACAGAAGCTTGAGTCGCTGAGGGAGAGAGAGGTGCTAAGCCTCTGGCAGGCAAGCCAATCTCACCAGGGATTGTTGTAAAAGACCCAAGAAATCTATTTATAGTTCTTATTTAAACACATCAGTTGTTTATTTTTTTATAGCAAATGTACAACTTCACACAACTGCTGATAATAGCACATCATAAAAAGCTTCCTAACAGAAAGGCCGAGGTCGTTTCCAAACAGGACAGAGAACAGAAACAGGACAATCAAAGGCAGATTTACTGGATTGCATGTCTGTCACACTTCCTTTTGAGTCCACTGGCATTTAAAAGTCACACGCTATCATCAACACATCATTTCTACCGAGTATCAGGTGCGATGCTTTTGTGAAGAGTGGGCCATGTGTGCTTCGGTTGATGGTGGGAACACAGTGGCTGCCCGCACTGTGAAAACACAACACGAGCAAAGAGGCGTGGAAGTGGGCTGTCACGCAGACTGCAGGGCAACCGAAGACTCCCAACAGAAAGAGAAGAGAAAGGACCGAAAAGGAGGGTGGAAGGGGGCTGGGAGATGGTGGTGATCAGAATTTCTTGAACTCCACATCATCTGGTGGGTTCATATCCACCTTTCTTTTGCCCACATCTCTCCAGTTGGTGCTAAGGACCGTGCCACCAGACTCCATCTGCAGGGAGGAGAAAGAAGGCTGTGAGGAGTTACACAACACATCTGCTGAACAGGCTTAAATCTGCTACCGAGAGACCCGTCATTAACACCATTTATGCTTTCATTTCTGCGTCATTAAAGGTTCAAGAATAAAAGAATTAAAAAGCGTTACGTTTCCATGTAAGCCACTCACCCGAAGGTCTGGCGTTCCAGATATTCAGGCCAAAAACCTTATTTCAACACGGATGTTGGAACAGCGTCAGGTTTAGGTTTGATGAAAATGACAGGAAGTAATCTCTGAAGTTCAACACCTTACACTAAAACACGGTGACAGAGGGAAGCTCATTAACTGGCTAATGTCTTCCTGCTGCATCAGTCAACACTGAGTGTGCAGTGAAGGCAAACACCAGTGCATTCAGTTTCATCCCACAATTACATTATACGAGATGCTTTTCTTAAGCCATGTTCTTATTCTCACATTTCTGACTGATATTTCTGCCAGCTTTGGACTCATCGCTTTTGTTTTAGCTGTCCAGACAACACGACTGAGGCAAATCAATGTGCATTTAGAGTAAGTGCAGGCGGATGTTTGTGGAAGGCTGAGGGGTGGCTGCGAGTTCAGGGCGTGTGCATGTCATGTAGTCATGAAAAGCTTTCTTCTTTTTTAAAGCAGTAATCAAGTTTGAGTTTATGAGACTGAGATGAGCTGTGCTACCAATCTGCTCCCGCATTTAACGATGAAGATGCAGCTCACATCAACATTACTTACATTTTTACATAGTGAAAAGATCAAAGCTGCCTCCATTAAAAGGTCAGTGCTCCACAGCAAAGATACTTTCTCTCTTTACTGGGCTAAAATCTGGATGTTCTGCTCAGACTGGGAGATGGAGAGAGGCTGCAGTGATTGCTGTGAATTTTAAATTAGGCATGTTCCCATTTTGCTTCAGTTCTTCTTGGTCTTATTAGCAGGAAACGCGGTGCAAAGGAGGCGGTTCCTGGAGTCCACCGACCCAGCATCTGCTGATACCGTGTCTGGATCTGACACCCACCTTTTCCCCCTGAGTTCACTTATTAAAATCAATGGCAGGAGTTAAGCACTTCCACAGAGCTGCAAACAAGCCACAAAAACATCTCTGTTCTTAAATAATACCCTAAAAGCTCCTGCATCACATTCTCTTCACTCCGACTGCCGACTCCGACCGTCAGGAGCAGGTAAAAAAAAAATCTCATTAGGTTGGACTGGTACTTGTGCAGCTTCTGCTGATGCAAAGCTGATGCTGTGGTACTCGTACAACATTGTGTCGCTGCACAAATTCAGGAGAATCTCAAGAAATCCAGAAACAAGTGACGCAGAGAAACATCTGCGTAACCGTGCTGCATAGCAGGGGTGCACATCAGGTCTGGGAGAGGTGTGCATCAAGCCTCCAGGAACTGGAGCGGCGCCTGCAGAGGCGAAACTGTACGCAGATCCAGCTTTATTCATGCAGACCATCCAGTAGCAGCTGGATCGCTCTCATTTTCCTCTTTAAAACCTTTCCACATGACGGACATGTTCACAAGCTCCCAACATGACAGCTGGCTTTAGAGTGAAACATCTCCTGGGAGGCCTGAATATTCCTCCAATCAGATGTGTGGATATAGATTCAGGTGTGTTTACATGAATCAGAATCAAACTCAAACATGAGCCTGTACACTTTTTTACTATCTGAAGGAAACCTAAAGGGTTAAACCGAAGCAACGGAGCAACTTTTGCTTTTCTGTTCCTCAAAGCTAAAATCCTGCTGATATTTTTTAGCCGTTCTGCCTCTAAAAAGCAGCATTTTCTCTAAATGCACCCGTTTGTCTAAAACTAAGGGGCATTTTGATTTTTTAAATGGAAGTGTGGGGACTGGCTTTGTCAGGAAAATCAATGAGATGATAGAAAAATAAAGATTTTCCCTCTCACAAAGCTTTCTTTTTATGGCTGCTACGCAAACGGATGTGTGAAAACAGCTTCGCAGTGACAGAAATACTCACAAAGGATTTGTTCATGGCTCGTTTGACCTCATCCGAGCCGTCCGAGTAGATCTGCTGGAAGAGCTTGTTGAGCGCCGCGTCTCCCTCCAGCTTCTCGTCCTTCTCCTCATCGTTCAAGTCCAACACCATCTTGTCCCATTTGGTGCAGTGGGATGACGTAGGGTACTGGTCTGATGGAGGGAGAAAACAGGACATCAGATCATTAGAGACCCATCAGAGGAAATGTTTTAGCCTCTGTGGAGAAACTGGCCTGAACCCTAATGAATAACCACAGAAAAAACAACACAACCATTTTTATTAATGTGTTCACACAGAAACCTGAATTTGCTCACTTTGCTATACATTTGTATGCCAAAGAACCACACAGAGCTTTGATTTCCATCTTCTCTGAATGTAATAGAGCCACTGTAATCCCACCAAGAGATGGGAAAGGCAGAGTAGGAAATGTAATGCAGACGCAAGATTTACATAAATACGCCAGCAGATGCACGGTAGACAGACTCGGGCGAAGTGTGGACGTACTGCAGTGCGATTCTGCCATCATGTCGTCATGTTCCAATGTAACGGGAGTCTGAGTTATAAGCAGGCAATAATAAACACGGTGCAGAGTGGGCTGGGAGAAAGTAGTTCTGCTGCCCACTTAACTTTTACTTCCCCCTCCACACGCTCACACACAGACAGTTACATAAGTAATTAATCCTGTCAGTAATAGGAATGAGTGGGCTAAAATACTGAGTCACATTTAGCTGTCATACCTTTGCTTCTCCCTGCCTCCTTTCACCGTCACACTAATGAAAGACTCCAGCAGGGCTCAACTGCCCACTCTCATTTTAGAGACCAGACAAACAGGAGCTTATATTGATCTTTGCAGAGAGAGAGAAGAAGGTTGAGGAAAGGAGGGAGAGTGTAAGAGAGAGCGCGAGAGAGAGAGAGAGAGAGAGCAGAGGTGTAGAATGGGGGTGAGAGCTTATATGCTGAAACTGAGGACTGACTTGGATTGAAGTGTTTGATGTTGGACTCCTGTCCTTCTCCCTCCAGCTTCTCCCATCTAATGCCATCTTTCTTCTTCATCTTGATCTCCACCTGACACAGAAGTGGAGGAAGGAGAGAGAGATGACACTGTTAAACAAAATGGTGGGCTTTGGTGCGCGGGACAAAAATAACGCTTCCATTAGAGTGACATGTTAAAAGCCTGGACATCGGATCATTACCGAGGCCAGAGAGGGTGGCTAGTCGAGAGCTGTGGACAACTTAGCCCGTGTTTGTGTGAGAGAGAACAAGAGAGAGAGTGAGAGAGAGAGACGTCCGGGATATGCGGGGGCATAGCTCAATCTCAAACCTCACTGACAGACATACCGCACTAACGAGATGCCTGTCAGCCAGAGGGCCAGTGTGAGAGACGGCGGTGCACAGGAGGGGGGAGGTGGGGCTGAGGAGGGCTGTGGATCCTAATCCCACACAGCAGCATCTCATCCGAATCATTACACCAGGAGAACATGGGAGAGGAGCACAACAATGAGGGGAGAAAGGACGTGGACACGTGCTTTTAACGCTGAGCTGCAATGACAGGGCACATAGGAGTGAGACACGCGAGCTGCAGCGCCATGTGCACCCCCCCCCACCCCCCCTCCTCAACACCCATTAATGGTGTGCGCGCTAGATATGTGTGCATGCAAAAAGACAGATCTGGTGATGTCTGTGCAATTAAGGAACATTTCTGCTCTGCTGGGCGACGTGATGATTCATTTATGAGGGGAGCAGGAGAGCGGAGCGGAACCACGAGGTAGACGAGGTGAGGAGGCCGAGAGAGGGGAGCAGATTGAAGGAACCGACAGCACGATCGCTGTTAGAGGTGATGAGCGAGCACATGTCACTGTGCACTGATAGACCACTTTAGTGCGTGTCATCACTTTTTGCTCCGCGCAGGGTTTAAAAACAGAACATCTCTGCTGAGAATTCAGCCTGCTGCTCAAATAATTGCTTCATATAGACCAGAGCTTCATTGCAGGGCCGGTATCTGCATTCAATCATTAATTCATCTGCACGACGTTCACAAGATGTTTCACTGACAGGAAACGCTACATCTCTCACATGCTCGCATCAACACAGATGCTTTCCGTGACTTTGAACAACAACTCAAACTCCTTTTTAATGTCAACTCTTCTCTTAATCCCTTTGTTCTTCATTTTTGTGGGCACAAGTGCAACACTGAATGTCTTCAAAAGGAATGCATGACAATGGAAAGCCGTTTCGTTCCTCTTCATGACCACACACATGACTAACCTTCAAACGTGTCCTCTAATGAGAGCCGGCACCGCATTCTTCTGAGCACTACATGGTTGTTGGAGAAACCATACAGAAACACTGAAGTGGACTTCTGAAGCTCAACAGAGGCACTAATGACTTACTGTTACTTTTTGAAGAAGAATCCCACCATATGTTTTACTTTTGCAAGCTAGATGCAACCATTTGCATCAGTCATAGGTAGTAAAAATCATATGCATATGCATGCATTACATACACCATGTAATGTGTTGCCTTCTTTGTCTCACAAAACAAGGTTTCAGCATACGATGTGTAACCGTGTTGCAGTAAGATGGACCTAAATTCATTTTTTGCTCCAGGAAGCTGGTTACTGGTTCCAGGTCTTTAAATTATTATTATTAGTGTTTGTAATCATTTCTGCACAAGCTGGAGGAATGAATCATGGCACATTCACACAAAACTCTTTGATTGGAGGGAATTCTGGAAAAGTTTAGTTTCATGTTTTACACAAACAGACCAAAACCACCAAAACACCACCAGGAAGTTACAACCACGGTCACTTTAAATGACTACTGACAAAGAAGAGTTCAATTCTGCAGTCAGAACCAAAAATAGCTTGTTCACTTCACATAAACATAAAAATAAAGTAATACAGTCTAGAGGTTTCTGTTTTTACTTTAGTGTTTAAAAAATGTGGTTTTCAGAAGGATTTGTCCAGTAGGTACTGCAGGAGATTTGTCCGCTATAACACGCCCTACATCCAGCCCTGAATCCTTCCCTCTCTGGTCTGTAAACAAACAGCACTAACTGAATGGAGACCCCTGAATGTAAGAAAAGTTCCTGATACATGTAATGTTTTATTATTTTTACATCCGTTTTGCTTTCTAAGTTGTAATGCATGTCTCGATGACAAAGCGAGGATAAATGTTTTTCTAGAAATATCGGGTTACTCAGAATCTGCTTTATAACGATTTGATAATGTATTTCTACTTTACACTAAAATAAGGAAGAATTTGGAGTAACTGGTTACAATTAAACAGCTAAACTGTGTTTATATGTGCATCGTGTCTGCATGTGGAGGGGCCGGTGCAGCGTATAAAAGAGTATTATCATACTCGGAACATAAGGTTACGGCATCAGGTTGTGGTTACCACACAAATTCAGTGAAAAGCTCCAGAAACACAATCACAAACAGACCAAAACAAACAGTGCTTCTACGTCGGTGCGCTCCAAGCAGGGGTGAAGGTTGGGTCTGAAAGACTTGGTCAGGCCCCCTCAGACCACGCTGTGGCTTTACTCAGGACTTTAGCAGAGAAGCAATGCTTCTTGTATTTCAGTATAAGTTTTGGTGACTCTACACACTCCTGCATATCATGTTCACCATTAGTTTTAGTTCTCCGCTTGGGAACGGCTACAATACCAGTAGCAGAGGATGCCAGGATCTGAAAGGGCTCATTATTTAAAAGCAGGTCAGATAATTAAAAAGACATCAAACCATTAAGCCATTTCAAAATGACTAAAAAACCTTTAAAACATGCAGCAAAATGAAAACTGTTGTGATGTAATACCTCCCTCTTCTCATGTGCTGTTGGTATCTAACACTATGGACCGACATGTACATCTTAAAGTGGTAATGAGATATGAAAAGGCACAACTGTCACGGATAACAGCTTTTTTACTTCACTAATAAATTAAGTTACTGCCTGTGAGTACAGGTGAGGAGAGGAGATCAATCAGACTAAGAATGGTAGGAGAGTAATGGTGTCGTCTGGCTGGACGCCACAGCGCTCATCCGTCACTCAAAACGACCACGCACATAATAACAGACATCCTGCGCTCTAATGTAAGTTCAGCGGATGAGTTGTGTAACACATAATACCTACCGAGGAATTCCAAGTTAAGACCATTATTTTATATTCTCATGAATTTCCCTGTCTGGAGAAAATCCTCTTCTCAAACTGGTCTCCCTGCCAACACCTGAAGGCTCGACTCACACAATAAAAGCCTTCTCCTGTCCTATCAGAAATGTTCCCAGTAAAAAACTAGACCGCCTTGAAAACAACTTGGATTTACACCTTTTAGCTCTAATAGTATTTTTAAGACGAGCTAGCAATTTGATGATGTCATTATCTGCAAATCAATGGCAAGGCTTTGATGAAGAACGCTTTGACGCGTTCAGCCTGAAGCAGCGAGCCGAATAGCAATGGGATGCGAGACCATCACTCATGTTTCACAAAGTTCAGGCTGTAGTGTGACTCTCAGGTTGTGTGTTACCGTGAGTGGAGCCAGAGACGCTGCAGAACCACACTCAGTTGTGAGTTATTGATATTTTTTCCTTGCATTTATTTATAATGTTTGGCGATCCACAGAAATCTCCTGCCAGTAAAACAGGTTATTGGATGGATTTAAACATGTGAACAAGCATTTTCAGCAGCAATAATTCAGGGTTGGTTTACAGAACTCAAGTTTTACTTTGACTCTTTTTGGCACCAGGCTGTAAACACGTTGTTTTGTTACAAAGACGGACATTTTAACCATGTGTGTGTGTATCGTGAGTACTAAAAGTCATGTTTAAATCACCAATGAGGCATTTTTTCCAGAGGCGGCTTCTTGTTTGACATTTTGTGTTGAACTTCAGATCATTTGGATTCCTGGGTTTTGTATTTTGCCTAAAAGTTGTTTATTACACTTATTTAAATTCACAAGAGCATCTAACTTCAGAAACTCTGAGCTAAAAGCAGAAAAAGCCATCAAATCTGATCTTTTCTTAACAAACAGGACTTAAAATATGCAAAGTGTTTGCAGATCAGCCATGTTTCCAGTAATGTTGTGATGGCCGGTATCAGGATTAACTCACTTTGGGTGCGCACCAACACGATGCGGTCCGAGTACGCACCCTCACAGACCTTCACATCTACGTTTCAAGGTCATGAAAGTCAAGTGAAAATGCTCTAAAACGTGGGCAGAATGAGGCTCTCTGCTGTAGCTGGCAGCCAATGAGTTAAGATGATTTCATATCAAAGGTTTGATTGTTTATGTTATAAACCTACATAATGTCACGCTGGCTCTGTGAAGGTGTGGAAACATATCCAGGGTCCATGTCAGCTGAGACGGGCTTCATCCACAGTTTTATACGCATACATTATGGAATAGACTGATGTTATTCATGCCTCCATTATAACTTAGTTACCACTGTGTTTAAATCAAGTCTGAACAAGACATCTTCCCTTTTCTTTGATATTTTTCTAAATTTAACGGGAAATTTGATATTAAAATGATACACCGTTTCAAAGCAGCTGTGATGACATGTGTGTGTGAATATTTTAGATCTGAATTCATTTTGCCTGATGAGGCGAGTCTCAGTGGCCAGGATTACTACACAGGTGTGAAAATGCACAGGTATGCATATTTAAAATCCTTTCTAGCTCTCGACACATTACTCTGATCATATAAAATAGTTACCTGTGATTAGATGGTTTATGGTTTTGGAGATCATTCTTGGTTTCTAAGCTAAGGGAAGACCCAATGATGAGGTGTTTCCACAACTTTGTATTAATTAGTCTCTGAACTGTGTTACAATAAACGTTGCATTGTGTGTGTTTTTTTATACAATAATTAAAGCACATTTACTGTATATCTACTGTATATTTACCAAAGAACAAACGTGTGGGCTTTAACAAGGCAGCATTTACGTAGTGTATCAGACTGATGTGCTTTTTTCTATTTAAACAAGTTCCTAGAAAGCGGTAACGAAACATTGAGAGCATGGAAGGAGCAAAGACCAGGCAAATGAAATGTTATCACCTTAAAATTACCAGCCAGTGCCGCAGGTGCCGTTTGTCTTGAATATTTTTGTAGTGCTGAGTGTGACAGAAGTCAAGCCGAGGCTTCGTGTGTGTCGATGTGTGTGTGCTTCCGTGCATGCTCTTGGGCCATGCAACATTAATTTGCTGCCACATCCGTGTTTCCCGGCTTTCAAGGGACATGGCAGCCCAGGCGCCGCATGTGTGTTTCTCTGTGTGGATTTCTGTGTGTATGACAGGAAAAGCGATGGCCTGTAAAGGGATGTGACAGCAGAGCCACAATCGGGGGGCCACCACCCACAGGACCCGAGGGGCTGGACCACGCAATACTGTGCTACACATACACACACGCATGCTATTTACAGAGGGGCAATGGGGTCCCGTGTCACTTGTCACGTGTGTTTGTAATCATCAGCCCCCCCTCTTCATCCGGCATCTTCCGCCTGCAGATCTGAAAATAAACCCGCTAAAGAGACAGAAATGAAACGCGCAAACATTTGCAGATGTTGACGGGCATGCAAATTAAAGCGGGGAGACGCTACTTTAGGTATTTGCAGAAAAGAGACAACTTGAGAGCTGAATGAAGGAGGGAGCGTGGATTCAGAGCCGTGTTGTGTGTGCACAAGCCTCAGTGTGTGTGTGTGAGCCAGCCGTCTGTTCTGATCAAACACACTGGTGTGTAATTGGCTCCCCGTTGTCGTGGTGACCCCTGCGGTTGGAATGTTTGTTGTGATGGCGGACAGGAGGAGATTGCTGACGATAATATGCTACAGACGACATCGACACACACACACACACACACAGACAAAAATACAGTTATTTTATTATAAATAGTACAACTCTTGTGAAGATTAATGCTCAAGCCTCTGTGTTTATACGTGTGTGTGTGTGTGTGTGTGCCCACGCCCAGCTTAGCATACCCCTGCTAAGTTGTCTTTAAAGACATCGAGGAGATGAAGCGTAAACACAGCGTGCAGGGCAGCCGGTTACAGAGTCAGACATTGGTTGAGAACCAGCAGCTCTCAGAGCAATGCTGTATTTGAATGCTCATTATGGGATGTGTGCCAATCAGGAGAAGGTTGATTTGCTGATGTGGTTCTTCATTTTGAATGTTTTTATCCCACTCTGGTTAGGGATGTGTAGAGAAAGCTCCTTAGTTTGCGGTCTCTCACAATGACAAGCACATTTTACCTGAACAGGTTACAGGGAGCGTTTCATGCCGTTTCAAGCCTCTGAATGGCACCATTACTCATAAAGGCTGTGTGTGTGTGTGTGTGTGAGGACCATGTGTACCCGAGGAGCCCACTGGCCCAGCGAACAGACTGGGCTTTGTAAGAGAGGGGGAGGGCTTGAACACACTTATCTGAGAGGTAGGTGTTTGTATTAGTACTAACCATAAAGCAGGACAGAGGGGGTGTTTATGAATGTGGGTTTGGAGAGATTGACAAAACAAGGAAGGTAAATCATAAAGATTGGAGGAAAAAACAAACAAACAAAAAAAAAAGCCAAACAGAAATAGAAGGAGTCAGAGACCATCCTCAGCTGCAGTCTCTGTAAGACTGAGCCCTTGTTTAAGCTGCAACCCACGTGCACCTCTGGTATGCAGTGTCTGCTGTTGCCATGGAAAAGTGAGAAAATGAGTGAAAGGAAGAGCTTTTTTCCTGTCTTTTTGAGAGGGGGGCAGTTTCTGTGCAGGTCAGACTCTACTCGGCACAGTGTGGCCAAAGTGGATAAAGAGCACAGAATACAGATGTCAGGTTATGCTATGCTACCAATCCAATTTCTCCTCAGCTTTTCTCTACGTTGACACCATACCGTACCAAACTCCTGACGCTACGACCACGTACTGGCCTCTCATTCCTCCAGTGGCCTTAATGTGAAATTAACTGAAATAACTATGGTGAATGCTCTGTGGATTATCGCCTCTGATGAAGCACCACATCCTTTAATGCAGGAGAAAATGTTTCCCACTGGTTCCACACCTCAGAGTCAACAGAAACCACTGTGAACAATCTGGTTGCCAATGCAAACTGGCTGCATAGCAAGGAGCATGATTTTTTGGGGGGATAAAACCAGTCTGGCTGCACAGTGAACAGATTTAAATCCAGGATCCTGTGAAGGATTTCTGATTCAGTTTGAACTGTATTGGTTATTTTTTCTTCTCCTTTTAAAGTAATCCGCTGGAATTACTGTTTTCTACACAACTTCCTGTGTAGTGTTCTTTCAAGGTGAAGGGTGTCCAAAAGTTAGTTCTCGAGGGCCGCTGTCCTGCAGGCCTTTCCTGTTTCCTGTTGCAGCACGCTGAATCTGGTTAACATCATTGGGCAGAGCTTAACAAGCAGTTAAAGAGCATTTAATTTGAAACAAGTTTATTGGATCAGACAGACATCTAAAACCTGCCAGATAGCGGCAGGCAATCCTTCTAGACAGAGCTGGACACTCCTCGTATGAGTAGTAGGAAAGCACGGTTCTTTAAGCGGGTGTGATCAATAGCACCAGATAGTGTCCTCCTTTAATAAGCAATATGCTCCTGATCAACTATTCATGGGAAAAACACATTCCTGATGATCCAATTCTGTAAACTACAAGTGCAAAAAATCATTGCAGACCGCTCTGGCATCACTTCCTGTGAGGCTGCAGCAATGCTTCATGAATGTTGTAATCTGCAGTTGTTGGTAGGTTGTGTCCTATCCACAATCGACAAGAGAATAAATCCACCTTAAGTAAACTTAAAAAAAAAACCAAAAAACAAAAACACAATCAGCTTGCTCAAACATGACCAAAAGTCCACTTCAACATGACCTTAATGATGTATGTACAGCAAACTCACAGGTGATATGACAATAACTCCCAAACAGATAAATCAGAAACATCAATACTTCTCTCTAAAACGTACCTGATACGAGGGCTGTAGTAAATATTAAGACTTAAAAATGGCCATTATGGCAGATATCTATTAAATGATATATGCAAAGATGTCTCTGAGGACTATATTCAGTATTACTAAGGGCAGAGTGATCAATGCCCCACAAAAAAGCAACACACACCATTGCTTCCTTGATGATTAAAGAAAAACCGTGACACTAAGACCTGCTTCTTGATCTGTAGGCTAAAATCTGACTGTGGTTTAAGTCCTGAATCAGCACACTGTGAGCAAACACATTCATTAGCCAACATCTATAATACACATTAATTAGTCCACAGTGGGAGAAAAGTGTCCTGCTCATTAGGTCAGTAATCACCTTAAACAGTGCTAAGAAACTCTCAGCAAGTATAGCCTTTACAGCAGTGTTTGCCTTTGTGTGTGTGTGTGTGGGTGGGGTGGGGGGATTTGTGCCAATGTGTGAATTTCTGGTTAGCCGCTCAGATGAACAGAGCTAAGTCTCCACAGGAGCTGCACTGTATACAGCCAGAGTGGATTTTCTCATTTCTACTCCTGCTACAGTGAGATTTAGCAGCATTACGGACTTAAAGGTAGCGACAGCCTACTTTATGCCGCTTTAAATTATTCAAGCGATTAGGATGTTGATCTCAGAAGTAGCAACCCAAATAATGATCAGCTACCATTTCCATAAGCTGCTTAAACTCTCATCAGCATCCTTTTTTCTCGTCTTATTATCACTGTTCAAAACAAAGAAATTAAAAGTGCAGGAGAAGTAATTATTGATCATCCTTCAGACAGTAAAAACCCAACAAAACAATCTGCGTAATGCTCTCAGGTAAGAGCCTGAAGTACCACTGTGTCTCCTGTGAGTGACACGACTATGTTTTCTTAAATCATACATGTTCCCTGACCCGAATGAGCTTCACACGACTCATTTCTATGGCTTTTTCCATGACGTTATGAAGAATAACAGCTTAATCCTGACATGGGCGTGTCCTTCTTATTTTGTTGTTTTAAACAAAGCAAAAACATTCGTACCAGGTGTGAAAGAGAGAGCAACTCAATCTGCAAAAAAACACATTTTTTCCCCCATGAATCAATCACTACAATTTTCTGATAGCAGCCTATGATATGAGAATGTTTCACAAAGCCATTTGTTGAGTTTAAGATCCGTTTAACCTCTCAGGCTTCCACATGCTGGTCCATCTGTATCTAGCCCAGTCTATACAAGCATACTGATTGTGTTTGTGGGTACCAAAGTTGCCAGTAGAATGTGTATGTGTGGTGGTAACGGGGGATGGGTTTGCGGGCCTGAAAGACGGTTTCGAATGTTTTATTGTTTTAATATTTTATGTATTCTTTATCCATGTAATAATGTTACAAAAAATTGACAATGAAATTTTGAAGAACACAAAAGACTGATCTGGAAAAAGTGGAGGACTAAGATAGTCTGTGGTGGGCACATACCACGCTGCACGTTTCACCATCAATAATCATATTGTAATCGCATCACAGCATCAGAATCGTGATGTAGTGTAAACATTTCCTCTGGGAGAACAAAGTGCTCAGACATTATTTTAGCACAAACTATGTTCACACCGAGTTCCTGCTACAAAGCAGATAAAAGAACAAACTCTCAAGCGATCTTGAACTTGCATATTGAAAATGAACCCAGGATTTTGTGAGGCACTGCCTCTAAATTACACAGAATTTATTTAGTATAGCCACATGTCAAACCAAAAGCAGAGAATCTTCCTCTTCTTCCACGTACTACAGAACATCATTAAACTATTAAAAGGGGAGATATGCAAAATCCACATTTTAGCCCAAAAATCCATGTTTTTGTGCACATTTAAGAGTTTAGGAATGCAGAAAATGTAAATTTATTCCCTCCTGATGCTGCACATATATCTTTATATTCTTTGTTGTTATATTTTTCGGTCTGTTTAATTTTCTCCATTATGTTTTTTATCTATTACGTCACAGTATTTGCTGTGGGTCTGCCAAATAAGGTCGTGGACTTCCTGGTAATCAAATTCAT
>JBAMHV010000008.1:4702204-4713270 GCA_037177535.1 Pseudomugil gertrudae
AGTGAGAATAAGCAGGAATTCAGACCAAAGCATTGCAGTTCTACTTTATACAGACAATAAATTAATGATTTACATGTCAAAAGAAAGCATTTAAAAGCATCTTATATCTCCTTTAACACATCTTTTATTCCATGTTGGACGATTTAACATAACTTATAGTTACGAGTAATCCGTCTCTGCTTCATGAACACGTTATCTGCCCCGCTAAAATGTCTCCTAGATATGTCAAAACACATCCGACTGAAAACATATGGATGTAAAATATGCATAGCTGCTAATGCAAGACGCTGCTTCTTCCATCCACTGGCTCTCACGGCTACGCCAACATTACCAGCGACACTAAAAACAGTACCTTGGTGCTGAGGATCTTGAAGCTGCTCTGTTGGGGGACAATGGGGTGGAGGAGGTGGAGGTCAAAGTTGTAGCTGTCCCCTGATGCCAGCCCGATCTTTGCAGAAAGCTGAAGACGTCATGCACAAAACAGGTCATAAGTTTGAATGATCAAAACAAACAAACAGTCTTATTTAATTTTAAACATGTTTGTGTTATTACTGATGCTGTCAGAGTCACCGCTGTTTTGATTTCATTTAACAGCAGAACCATGTAAATGCATGAAGCAAAGAGGGGGGAGGAGGGGGTGAAAGTGTCAGAATGCCAATGAGAATCATCATCTGTAGTGGCCGCTGTGATGGTCGGAAAGTATCTTCGCCCTGTCCCCCTCAGCCACAGCGACACCGGTGACGAGGGAGGGTCAGACAGTTTCTATCAGCCTGTCATTCACTGAGACTGCACACTGTGGGTGGGCTTGTTGGCTTTAACCGTGGTTCAGAGCCCCCCTCGTCACCACCCACGCATCTTTTATCTCTGAATTTACAGCATGTCATGTCAACCTATATCATCATTCAATCCACGGGATTTTCTTAAAGGGTGGACTACTCTCGACTGAATCTGAGAAATGGCTCATTGAGGATTTAAGCTTAGAAAGTTAACCAAAGTTGCTTTTGGGCAATGCCACAAAACTATCAAAGCCTCATTACTAAATTCTCATTGAATTTCATTACCGTGTGAAGGTATACAGCAGCAGCATACTCTGTCGCAGGGGAAAATAACTGGAACCGCTAGCTTTCATCTTTAATTTCTTTTGTATATAGTGACCCAGTAAAAAATATATGAACTTATCTGTACGCTGCACCACAGAGGGAGCTTAACAAGTGACTGTTATTTGGAGCAAGGGAACTATTTCTTTTGAAATGGGGTAAATTCAGTTTGTTAATCTATTAGGAAAGACAAAGCCGTTCCCTGGGGTGCCCTGCAGTTACCCCTCGGAGAGAGGGGAGACATGTGGAAAGACAGAAAGGAGAAGGGGAAAAGAGAAAGAAAGGAGGGTTGTCCCTGAAGGGCTCTGCAACTGATCCTAGATCAGTTATGCCTTCCATCTACACACAATTAGGTGGTTGGAGAAGCTGGGGAGGGTAAATTGTTCTTAGATCTGTACTTTGGGGGCAATGTTAACAAGGCACCACTGGAGGCATAGTTGGATCCGCGGGGAGCATGTGTGTGTGTATGTGGGTGTATGCGTGTGTATGAGACCCATCTAATGGGCCCCCCTGAGGAAACACCCAAGAGCTAACCCATCTCTGTTCCACACAAACAGAATGAAAACACAGAATCTCTTCACTGCAGCTTTCCAGCTTGTGTTTATACCTCTTTTTCCGTGAAGCTGACAGACACACCATCCTTGGGAACGTTTTTTGCCATAACTGTAACGATGACTTGAGATTCTGTTTGGTACCAGTCATACCTGAAAGACAAAAAATGAAATACATCACAAAACAGGAATGTGTGATACGTCATGTGATGTGAAAAGAATCAGATTTTTGTTCGCTTGAAATCACAGGGGTTTAAAATGATGTGTTTAATCATAGTACGGCTCCTCTGAAGCACTAAGAATTAATGATGACGTTACAATAATAAAACACAGGCACAAAGATAAGACAGATTTATATCTGTACACTTACTTCACAGGTGGAGCTACTGGTGTCTGCTGGGTCATTCAGTCCCCCCCGAGACAGGAAGACAATTAGAGGAGATGTGATGAGAAACCAAATGCATAAAGCAAACGAATGAGAACTAAGAAAGGATTTTTTAAAAAAGCAGCTCTATAGCTTCTTATACTTTAAGGCAAAAACATGCTGATCAGAACTGGTGCCGAGAGCAACAATGCCCCCAAGTGGCCAAGCTGGGAAACTCACCGAATCCACGCTGCTGTGTTTTGTCTGATCTGTAAGGAGAAGAAAAAAACAGTTGTTCAGGTGGAAACATTGAAATATGCTTATTGCAAAGCGCGCACACACACACACATACACAGTGTCTCTAAAAGGCTTGCCACCAGTTTGTTTACTGGTCCATCCACGCCCATTAAAAGCCCTGTGAGCCCAAAACAAGCCGGAGCGCCGTTTACCAGCATGCTATCATGCATTATTCACTGACTTCATTACACAGAGAGAGCACGGAGAGAGAAGAGGTGATAGAAGGCGTGTTAATGTTGTCTTAATGAGGGTGCATCTGAAATGGAGAGGAGGAAGAGGGTGGCTGTGTCAGTTTGTGTGCACGGAAACGCTAGGTGCCACATGTGATAGAATAACCAGGTGCTGTATGTGTTTGGTTGATGGTAAACATGCTGTCAGTGTGTGAAACTGCAAATGTGAGTGTGTGTGTAGTGACTGCAAGCCAAGCAGGCTTAAAAAAGGGTTGGGTCTCATCGGGGGCCTTCAAACATCAGTAACGTTAACTCTGATGAATCATACCGCTCCTGGGAGTACGTGTGCATGCGGGTGTGAAGCGTGTTTGTCAAAACTCATGCTCTTGTTTACTTGAGATAATCCAGAGGGCCCAAGCATCACCAGCAAACAGCAACACACCATCCAGACATGGCATGCATCTTTTATTGGACTAAGTAGCTCTGCGAGCGCATACTGTAGATCCATAGATGTGTGTGCATGCTCATTTGTTTGATCAGACAGGCTGATCTGCTCCCTGACTGCTGCACTTAGCTTCACGTTTAAAAACAGAAATAAATAGAACATACTACAGAAGTTAGTTAGGAAGTCTAAAACTTCTACAACAACAGTGTAAAAACACCCAAAGCATTTAACTTCTCATTACAATCAACTACACATCTAAGACCTGTTTAATATAACTTATTACTCATTTGAACTATGAGGAAACTGCAACACTGATTTAACTTACCCATCATCACCTCTTGGCATCTCTTGATCCAGACCTCAAATGACTTATCAGAAACTGTGAAAGAAAACAAACATATTTACATGTTTTTCTTATTAATTTATCTTTTTAAACCACGTTTCTATGACATCAAAACATCAGAAAAGATCAAGATAATTATTCAGAAGAGGAAGAAGGATTCCCACCTTTTTTTTCCTTAAGGAAACTTATTGTGGAGGTGAACTGATGGACTAAATCATAAAACTCATTGACTTTTTCTACTTGCCAAATTCCCAACATCCCTCCATGGTCAATGTTCTTTAATAATTCTCCAGCTTATCAGGGTCTCATGCCATTGTGGGGGGATTGAAGGTCCCATTACAACCAAACAGAGATGTGGACTTTGACTGGGACTCTGTAACACATTCATCCTTTTCCTTTGCAGTCAATCTGTTGTAGATTTACTGCTGTGTTCTGGATTATTTCCCACGGCTGAAAAACAAGCCCAAACCATCAGCCCCCCACCTCCATGCTTGACAGATGCTTTGAGGCATTTGTGCTGACAAGCTACATTTATTTTATGCAAACCACAAAGCAGCGCATTACCAAGCATCTCCACTTCTGTCCCATCCATCTAAAATACTCTATCCTGAAGTTTGCAAACCTAACAACATGGTAGCACTTTTTAAGAGAAGCTAAATTTGTTCCGCCCTTTATGAGACAATTGTAATATATATATATATATATATATCCATCCATCCATCCATTCATCCATCCATCCACCCACCACTTATTCCCTGAACGTGGTAGCATGGGGCTGGAGCCAATCCCAGCTGACATTGGGGAAGAGGTGGGGTACACCATGGACAGGTCGCCACACACATAGACAAACAACCAGACACACTCCTAAGGGCAATTTAGAGTATCTAATCAGCCTATCCCCAAGGTGCATGTCTTTGGACTGTGGGACTTCTTGGGATGGTCACTCCGGGGAAAATTAGCACCTGTGAGATGGTTTTAACACTTGTGAATAATTTTGATGTTTTGAAGCAGATCATTTAACCCTCCCCAGATTTTAAGTATTAATCCATCATATCTGGATTATTCCTTTGATGAATCATATAATAACTTCAGTCAGATGGATAACTGAAGAAACTGATTACATTTATAACAAGCTATATGTAAAAAAAACCTGACAAACACACAATGTGTCTCTGATGATAATGACTGCAGGTTCAGTCAGTAAGGAGAAACATCAGCATCAGTGATTCACTTTGAAACCTGTGTGTAAAACAGCACATTAATTATTACTAAGCAAAATCTTTTAAGCTTAATTATATCTTAAAAAGGGTCCCTTGAGTCAAACTCTAAACTCAAACTCAAACAACTAAAAAGGAATGGAGTCATTAGTGTCTTCAACCACCGTGAAAGCTAAAACACAACACCTTCAGCTAAAAGTGAAACATTTTCATCAGTCTGAAATGGTTTACATTCCCTCCTGCTCATCTACAGATTAGTGACATGGTTTTACACTGTTATGGAGTCACACTGTAGAAGCATTATATAACAAGTATAAATATGAGGAGTACAGAATAAACCCAATAAGTAAATAAATATGTCAATAAAAATGGAAAATAATTTACTGAGATTCCTGCTAAAACAAAAGAAAATTAATCTTTTTACCATGCTGTCACTAATCTGACACAAACCACGTGTCGATTCATTCATCTATGCAGAAACCAGCCGCTCTGCCTGAACAAAGCATCCATGATCACTGATTTACAGTGCTGCTTCTGTTTTTCATTATTTAAAATAATAAAATGCATGGTACAAATTAAATGATGGTAAAAGGAAAGAAAACTTTTAAAAAGTTCATATAATAATGCAGATATTTGTCTGGTTTGAGTCACACTCAGCCTATGTGTTGGTCACATATTCACCTGTGTGATAAGATTCAGTTTTAACCCCCTTTGTTGCTTTTAGGACAAGTAATTATTAATAATTACTAATAACTTAAAAAAGTTAAATGTACAAAATGCTGAACTGATTTACATAAAGGCTAAATAATGATTAAATAAATCAACCACTGGTGCAGAGACACATCATCTAAACATCTAAACCATTTCTCTAAATTCAGAGGATCAGCAGGTGGTGCTACTGAGCATGCTCAGTCTGGAGGAAAAAAAACTTGTTTTTTTAAACACAATTGGATGGAAAGCATCCAAAAACATTATGTAACCATCACTAACACGAACAATTGATAATGTGACTGCTGTGTCAATATATAATGTCGGTGAACATTCAGGTATCCAGCCAATCAAAATAAGCGATAACATCTGTAATTGCAGGACCTCTGACCAATCAGAGAGGAGTACTGCAGAGCCAGGAAGTTTGTTGTGTTACTGGGGTAACTTAGGCTGAATTATAACCCGCGTTGCAGCTGTTAATGTTTTAAGTTTCAGATTTTATCTTTGGGGAACAGAAGTAAAAGAAGTTTATGTCCAACATCGTGACAAAGTTGGTGGTGTTTATCTAAATGAATAAACTAAAAAAAAAACAAAACCTTTTAAACAATTGGCATCTTAAAAATCAGACAGTTTGTGTTGATACAGTGTCAATATGTTAATTATCAAAAGGTAATATAACAATGCTGATGAGTGACTTCATTATTTCATCCATCACATATCAAACCAATCATGGACCATATTACCAATAAAAATAAGAAAAAAACAACAACAAACAAGTCCGCTTTTAGATCAGAAATCTATTAAATAAACGGGTGGTGTAAAGTAGATTCTCAGCCTATGAATGAGATAACACCACAACGTGTCTGACGCGATGTTGTTCTACGGTCAGTTCGTAGATGTTGTTCTGTGTGGCGTACATCTGAGTGTCAACAACAACAACTCAAACAGGATGAGACACCATAGTTAGATGCTGGTCAGACTGCTCTAAGACCAGTTGGACACATGTGCTGCCGTGTAGTCGTGTTAAAGAGCTGGACAAATCTGTCCACCACTGGGGAGAAGAGGAGGAAAGCCACTGATTCTGCGTCACATACAAACGTGTGTGTTTGTAATGAGCGATGTGTGTTCCCACATTTCATCCTACTTTGTGAGCAAGGCCACACAGCTGAAAACATTAGGTTCATCTACATGTTATTAAAAGTCAGAGCAAAATGCATTTTACCCAGTAAGCACCACATACACTGCAGATATACACAATCTTACTTAGTTATGCAACTTTAAATTTCATAGCTGCACCGAGCTGAAACCATTCCTTCATGATTCATCTTTTTTACCCCCAACTTCTCCACTTTTCTTATGAAACACCATTGTATTAGTGTATTTTATGAAACAAGCATAAAAATGAACTCTGAAGAGAAAAAACACATTTAACAAAGTCTCATCTCATACAAAGTCTGGGTGTGCTTCATAAAGGCTGCAGGTCCAGATGGTGTCAGTCCCAGAAATCTCAAGACCTGCTCAAGACAACTATGTCCGATTCTGCAGCACCCGTTTAACACCAGCCTGAGTCAGGAAAGAATTCTGGTGTTGTGGAAAACATCCCGTATTGTTCCAGTTCCTAAAAAACCACAACCAGCTGAACCAAACGACTACAGACCAGTTGCCCTGACCTCTCACATCATGAAAGTCCTGGAGAGACTCGTACTGGCTCATATCAGTAAGCAAGTGAACACCTTTCAGACCCATTACAGTTTGCATATCGTAATGGGCTTGGGGTTGAAGACACCATCATATACCTGCTTCAGAAAGCCCACTCTCATCTGGACCAGCCAGGCAGCACTTTGAGGGTCATGTTCTTTCACTTCTCAAGTGCCTTTAATACAACTCAGCTGCTCTGCTGTGTGAGAAGCTCCATAATTTCCAGGTGGATCTGTCCACAACCACCTGGATTTATGACTACCTCACAAACAGGTCACAGTTTGTGAGACTTAAGGGTTGTGTGTCTGAGATAGTGGTCAGCAGCACTGGAACACCACAAGAAACTGTACTATCACCATTCCTCCTCACATTGTACACTTCTGACTTCCAGTACAACTCTGAGTCTTGTCATCTGCAGAAATACTCTGATTACTCTGTGGTTGTGGGGTGTATCAACGACGGACAGCAAGCAGAGTACAGAGAACTGATCAGTCAGTTTGTTAAATGATGCAGTAACAATCATCTCATCCTGAATACGAACAAAAGAACAAGACCCTTCAATAATTATTTTTGTATTAAAAAAAAAACTACTACTACTATCTGAATTTCCCTCTGGGATCACTAAAGTATTTTTAATTTCATAAAGAACACCTATGGATTAAAAGCACTGGTATCAATCAGCAACAGGATGTTTCAGTCCGTGTGTTTTCAGCATCATTGTGTATGCATCATTCCTAAAGCCAAGGGGACAAAACGCAGCTTTGTGTTGACTGAAGAGAGTGAAGCAGACAGCGCTGCTGTGAACAGAGGTTAGCTCGGAGCCGCTGAATGGGTATTTGTGCTTGAGGCTGCAGTGGGTTGTACTCACCATCCAGTTCATGTCCCTGAGTGAAGGCTTCCTGTGCTGACTCATAGTGTTTCAGGTGATACTCTGCTATCCTGCAAGTTGGGCACAAAAAAACATGTCATACACACTTGGATCAAATCATCAGGGACAAATTTAATTGATGCTTTTTGACACAGAAAAGTTTTGGATTATATTGTGCACCCCCCTTAAATACAAACAAATGCTTCAATCCTAAAAGTGGGAACATTAATGGTTGGACTGATCTCATAAAGCATATTTCTCTGGAGGGCGGGGCTGCAGACTAACCTTCTGCACTGGGTGCACTGGTGCACAGATGTCTCATAATTTCGATGCTTTAACAAAAATTTAGGGACGCCCTAATTTCCAGTGTTGCACTCACTGGTGAAGCTCCTTGTCAGTCAGTACATTCTGACCAGAAACAGGTGCAGCTTTAATTTAAATATATTTTAGCTCAAATGACAGTGTTGCTTAAGCAATGCTGAACTGGGAGAGACTTGAACCTTGCCAGTTCATAGGGCACCACACAGGGCTAAATCAAACTCTTATCCAGCTTTTGTTGTTCAGCTGGTTCAGGCACCATTTATACCTCCTAAATGAGTGGGCTCACTATAACAGCTACATATGAGGCAACGCCACGTTCCAGGTAAGGATCGGCCAATACGGTTCGTTTTAGTGGCCGAAACAGATTATTAGTAAATAAAGGAAACCAATAAACAATAATCAGAACAGATATTAATTTGTCATGAAAATTTTAACACCCCAGGATTAGACTGAATACAGCATCCTGTTTATCTTCCTACACTGCGCCTGCCCTGCTTACTACATCCACTTCATTTACACCGACTTTGTTTTCTATCAAGTGCAATAAAGAGAGGGACAGTGCCCGACGAGGCGTCCATTATCAGACATTAATAGAGTATGCAGAGACATGAACCATTAATGTACACCACAGAGGGCATTTTGCCACTTATCTCATGGCCACTTATGAAAGAAAAAAATATTTGATCAGTCAATAATAATAATAATAATAATACAAAAATGTTTTTTACCGTTAAAATGAGTTTCTCACAAGAAGCGGCTGCACAAACCATTTAATATCCGTCAATGTGATGTTGTTATATGTTGCCACGGTAACCGGCTCTGGCCTCTGCTGTTAATGCATGTTCCGAGTGTCTGTTACTACGGTTACCGACTAGCATTCGAGCCAGTGCAATGCCCAGACCATGATATAACAATTTATTTAGTCTAGAAGGTTTATACTGAGTTCTTTATTAAACTAAGACAGTCAGGCTCTCAGCTGCACACTGTGCAAACACACACACACTGCGATCAGAGCATGTATGGGAAAAAAAATCAGACATAATTATCAGTGTTTAAACTCTACTGGGAGGTGAAACGTTTGCTCTCCCTCAAGGAGTAATCAGAGTATTTTTCTCACTGTGGTGGTAAATTGAGAATATTTGCAGCAACTCTGAATAAAACTTACGTCTGGACAAAAGTCATTTTAACATCATGTTATGTGTCATATTGACACTGTAATGCTGCAACAGGTATGTAGTTGTACCCGTTCCCGACTACACAACACGCATTTTTACGCGTGAATAATTTACACTTTATTTGTTTAACCTCTTTGTTCTGATGAGTTTGCTACCTGAACACATCTGAGCTGCGTTGTTGTTGACATAATCGCATCCAAAATATTCAACTCACTGGTTTATGTGTCGGCACGTGTCACCACACTCTGTAAAGTGTTTTGAGAAAAAGAAAAGATCTAGAGCGATTTCTCTGAGCATGTGTAGAGAAGAAAAGACAGAGCTGCAGTATGAAGATGTCATTTTTATCATACGTGTCAATGAAACTGATTAGAGCAAAGTTACGGTGTCTTAAACTTTAGCATAGAGGATTTTTATTGCAACTTCTGCATTTTCTGTTGCCGTCTATCATCCCGCAGTACTGTCTTCTCTCTCTGTGGAGCTGCATCTAAGCTTCGATTGGCCGTTACATGCCGCGTAGCAAATCAGTGGAGCTGTAAGGGGAAGTAGTTTCACAGCCCAGAGTGGTGACTGCACGCAAAGACAGACTGGTGCATAAGGAGCATGTTTTAAAATAAACTTATTTCATCAGCCATCTGTGGAATAAACAGCCAATAACATTTTTATAAAATTCACCAATTTTGTCCAATATTATCTGCCAATATTGGCCAACCCTTAATTCCAGGTACCACGATTCTTATCCGTATTGTTCTTCATTGTACTGGATGCCTCAGTGTGAACTGTAAACAAACATACAGTACACTGTACAACTGCTGATCAGAACCAATCAGGAGAAGACCTACCCCTCATCTGCTTTGGACTGGCTTTTATCACAGTGTCATTGTTACCTGCGCTCAGGTAAGGATGTCACGTACACTGAATAAGCTGACAGAAACTCAGAGATATAAGTCCTACCAGTAGACATGAGAAACACTCAGCACATTAGTCCTGATATGCCCAAGATTGTGCTGGAAAGAGCCAATATGTTTACAATACATTCAGAGAGTTATTAGAATATAAAAGCTCAAATAAAAAATGCCTTTTTGCAGATCAGTTGCTGCTTGTATAAACCAATAGTTACAGTTACACAATCTCTGATTGGCTACTGTTTTATAATATGCACATGCAGTGTATGCAATTGGTTTAGATTTTGTAATTACACCTAACTTCCAAAACCCAGCAAACTACACTGAAAAATCTATAAATGCAACATTTTTGTATTTGCTCCCATTTTTCATGAGTGGGGCAGGTCATCTTGGCAAAGGAGACGTGCTTCCTGATCCAGACTTAGATTGGTGAACAGGTTTTCATAGAAATGGGTGTTTTATGTGTATGGAAGCTTTTTACATGACTGAGGTCAGCTCATGAAAAACAAGAGTTGCACTGATATATCCTTGTTCAGTGTGTTAGTAAAGGCAAGCATGTACACTACAAGAGACGCCTAGTTTTCTCTTTAAAAAACAATAATGCTAGTACACACCCTGTCCGCATGAATGCTTGAGGGAGGCTGGGTTTTAGCTGTTGGGCTGTCTTGGCATCATCAGCAGCACCTGTGGAGATAAAAATCATACATCCAGGCTGCTTCAGAAATTAAACTAAACAAATATTTCCTTAAAGTAGCAAGAACAATCAATTCACAATATTATCTTTTTAGCATTCATCCATCCATTTTCTTCCGCTTATCCGAGGTCGGGTTGCAGGTGCAGCAGCCTAAGGAGGGAAGCCCAGACTTCCCTCTCCCCAGCCACATTCACCAGCTCATCTGGGGGGATCCCG
>JBAMHV010000008.1:4713370-4739763 GCA_037177535.1 Pseudomugil gertrudae
GTCACGACCCACAGCTCGTGACCATAGGTGAGGGTGGGGACATAGAGCGACCGGTAAATTGAGAGCTTCGCCTTCTGGCTAAGCTCCCTCTTCACCACAACAGACCGGCGCAGCGTCTGCATCACTGCAGACAGCACCGATCCGCCCGTCGATCTCACGCTCCATTCCCCCCCCACTCGTGGTCAGTGTTTTTAGCATTCATGCATCCAAATATACACTTACAGCTGTAGTTTTTGAGAAGGATGTGGGCATAGGCACGCTGACAGAACCACTCAGCATTATCGGCTTCTCCTTGCAAGGCCTCATTAAGTGCCTGAAAAGACAGATTCAATTCAATTCAACTTTATTTATATAGAGCCACTTCATGACAGTGTCATCTCAGGGCGCTTCACATCTTATTTGAGCCAATTCATCAAAATAGCCTAGATAAGGGAAACCATAATGAGTTTTTGAGGTGAGATGAGGGGGGATCATGGCAATAAAGCCACATAAGGTCTACTGGAGCTTTATGTTCATTGTGTTACACAAAAATCCAAGTAAATAGAAATATTCATTGATGTTACACTAACAACAGCTAATTTATATAATTCACGACTTATATTTGTTTTCATCTACAGTACCAGTCAAAAGTTTGGACACATTTCCCATTGGATTTAATGGAAAAGCGTGTCTAAACCTTTGACTGGTAGTGTTTTAACTACAGGCATGCTTGACATGCTAACAGTGTCGAAAACACACTAAGTGTTAGAAGCTAACATCTTGCATTGGTACAGACGTATAATTAGCATGCGTTACAATCATGATGTAAAAAATGTAACAGAAAAATCGTCACAATAGAAATGATCGGGATTTTGTTTGTTAACGATACTCTACTTTTGGTAAAATAGGGTTAGCAGGACATTAGCAAGCATGACTCAACTTTGCTAGCTTAACTCAATGCTAGAATTACACAATACAGGTGGTAACACAACCAACATGTCTCAGATTCTGTAAAAAAAAAAATTCTAAAAACAGTTACGATTTGCTTAAATATGTAATGATAATATACTCTTTGCAAAGTGGTGTTAGCGGGGCAATGGCTAACATGAGTCAACTTTGCTAGCTTAAATCGGTGCTAACCATAGACTGTACATAACCAGTTACATCATCATTAGTTCTTAGTTTCCGCTGATAACGTTAACACTAACGTACTATCTAGCAAAAGCATATATTTAAAGCAGTTTATGTGTAGCGACGCTAATGTTTACCTCTAGAGCTTTCTGTGGATCTTCGTCGATGAAGCTATCAGGAAAGCTGCTAAAACAAAATGCAGGAAAAATCATTAAAAAGCTAAATGAAAATCAATACACAAAAGTCAAAGTAGATCAATATGTTTAGGTCCACTTGCCGTTCGGCTGCCATGGCTCTGCCAGAAATATGGAGTGTTTCTAGAGTGACTAGAAAGTTCTCGATGTGGAGAGAGCAGGAAACGTGATAGCTGCAAGTCACAGCTGTCAACATCCGGTTACGTCACAATACCGCGCCTCCTCCTATCGGCCTGGAGGAACCAGCGACAAACGACAGCTTCAGAGTCTTCAAGGCTCTGGAGGGACTAAATAAATATGTAACTAAATAAGAATTTGATCGGACACAGCACTACAGATAATTTTTATTAGCTGTGTGTAAATAAATAGAAAACTTGTGAGGTTATAATACAAATCAAGCTATTTTGATTATTTGTCGGAGCTGCTTGTTGTAGCTGTCAGACACCACAAACCCTTAAATTACTGTTCAAGTTTATTTAAAACACGTTTAATATATCATATATATGTTATTGAAAAGATCACGTTTATAGCCAAATTTATTTATATATTACCAGAAAAATGTAAATGGGAGCAGATGTTTAAAATATTAAGCTAAAAGCTGAAAGACTAGTGTATACAGCTAAAATAAGGAACTTGTTATATTAATATTTGGTTTAAAGCACAGCCTGAAAACCTCCTAAACAACCTTTTTTTTTGTCATTTTTTAAAAAGTTGTCCTCAGAAATAATTCTTCAGGCTTATTGAAACTGCTGTATTGTTTCCAGGTGTGTGGAGGATTCCTCCCTCCATAAGACTGATTTCAGTCCAGTGCTTGTGTCATTTTGCATGCCTCAAAGCCTCCTCTCCATTTCCCTTTCATAAAAACATATTCCTGACAGTCACCCTTCCAGTGAAGCCATTTCTGATGAGGCCTCATTGATTGTCCACATGCACGTCCGGATTTTGCTGCATTTCTTCCCCAGCTTTTCTCCAGGACATCCCTTTCAGATATTGCTCATACCACCTTAAAAAGCTACAAGGAAGTCTGACTGATGACTTTAGCAGTTTTTCAGCAACAAGAACAAGTTAAATGAAAAAATAAATGACTCGCCTTTTCTGAATCTCACATCATTTATGTTAATAGATGGAAAATAATCAAGTGAGGAGAGTTTTTACACAGAAAGATTTATTTCACACATCAGCTGCACAAAAGCAAGCATACAAAAATAAGGCCGTAGCATTTCCACCTCTTTCAGCTACAAATTTATCCGAAACAGTAAAACGGCATCAAGAAACAATCAAAAGAAGCAAAGTGAGAAAATTTAATAATAACAGTTTAATAAAGTTTAGATAAAGTGAAAACAGTTCAACACAGGGGCTTCCTGCGGGTAAAGGCACAGTCACTAGCCTGACTAAAGCCAGCTTCATTCTTAGTTTGTCATCAGAGAGGGAGACAAACTTTGTGAGGCCAAATCCAGAACAGTAGAAGAGTAAAGACTGAATTAATTACTCTATCATTAAAAGCCAGACATTAACTCGTTGCATAAGGTATAGTCTGCAGCACGGGACGTTTATAAACCTGAGGGAGGAAACTGGCAACAGACTGCAAGCGCTTTCACACACACAACAGTATACAACACACACGTGCATGTAGATATTAAGGCTTTAAAGTCTCATATATGGATTACTGCACATGCAACTAAACAGAGCGTGTGTATTTCAGAGAGGCTAAATAGTTACCTTATAAAATTTGTGGTGATTGTCAACAAAAGAAAGACCCACTGTTACACAATTACAGCAGCAGTGCACAACTATTCTACAAACAGTGTTCCCTTAGCTTAAACATTTCACAAAACAGAATTCACTATTCTTACAAAATAATAATAATAATATGGAATGTTTTCCCTCAATAACCTCGTGATGGTCAGGAATAGAGGAAGCAGGACAGGCACTTAGAGGAGAAACGTACAGCAGAGGGAAATATTGGTGCAATCAACTTTCAAGGCAAAGGAACGATTTAGCATATCGTACATATAAGACAACATAAAAGAGACGAGTAAAGGCAGAGGAGTGTGCTCGTAAGACAAAAAGGCTCCGAGACGGTGGAGCGGAAGTGCAAGCGAAAGGAAGCGTCTGCACAATGTGCAGATTCCAGTGCATTTCTGTCTTTGGTGACTTTCAGGATACAAACAACAACAGGAATAGAAAACATAACAGAAATAAGCATTTTAGCCTGCTTTTAATTTAATCTATCTGCAGGATGTTTTGGTCCTGGGCGATGTGTTCCAGCACAGGTCTCATGGTGGTGCGCTGATCCAGATCTTCCACATATCAGACGTATCACTGGCACCGCAGCAAAGTGCAGCTTTGTAAGTGGTCCTGAGTTAACGGAGTGTGTGGGCATGCGTGTGTTCGAGCATCGTGGGTCGGCTCTTGTTAGAGGCGTCAGATGTGGAGTTTCTGTCCCACGTGTGGCTTTTCTTCACGTGTCTTCGGAGCACGGTCGCCGTCTGCAACCACCTCGGCCGCAGCCTGGCGCTCGTACAGGCTTCCCAGCAGCTGAGCCGTTTTGAAGACGGACGCGTGACCGGCAGGTTGCAGGGACTGGACCTTCTGCAGGTTCTGGAGCGTCCGCAGCATCTCAGCAGACACAATGGGTAAGTGCTGCTCCTGGATCAGGCTGCTGCTGGTGGGCCGCAGCACAGTGTCGCGCTGAGCAGGAGCTCTGGGAACTGACTTGATGCGCTGTGTGGCTTGGAGTGACACAAATGACATTTTCTTTTGCGGTGGGTGAGGAGAATCATCTTCCTCTTCTGACTGCTCACTAGATATTACGCTGCCAGAGTCATCGCTTACACCGTCGTCATTGCTACTATCGTGATCGTTATCTTCTTCTTCTTTGGTGCCATCAGTGATGTAGATCATATCTTTGGGAAGAGAGGTGAACTGGTAAACCAGGCGCTGGCCCTCTACCTTATTCAGTATCCCTCTTTGGTAGTAGTACCTGCATAGAAACAATGGTTTCACATTATTCACCACAAAACAAACATACTGGGTCAGAGGTCAGATAAAGTAAAACGTATCACTGAAGCATGATCTGATGAACTTGTAGGAGGTTGTTGGTGTTTTACAGGTAGTGAGCTAAGAAAACTCTTAATAGTTAGGAAGCTTGCAGGTTACTGTTGCAGCCAAGGAGCCTATTTGGTGAGTATATCTGCAGGCTTGTTCCGTGTGAGGTTCTGGACTGATCCTGATTACGCTGTAGCCCCCAGTGAGGGTGGACCCACTGACGATGGGTAAGGATTCATTAGACTCTTCTAGTGGCTTTTGCTTAAGCAGCAAGTGAAGCCTATGTGGAAGTGCCAAAGTTGCAGTTCCAACATCATCTACTAGGGGCTGCGAAGCAGAGGCAATCCCCACAGATTTATGTTAAAAAGACTTCACAGCCTGGTACAAAAAACACATAAACTTAGGTTTATGGCACCTGTGAGGGGTGATTTTCTTTTTAATAACTCATCCTTTTAGACGTTATTTAAACCTAGAAATTATGGTATAATTAGGGGCGTGTCCTTTTGATTGACAGGTATTTATTATCTGCAGCAAGAATGCAGAGTCGCCTTCGCTTTAGCTAGTTAGCTCAGTTAGCCATTAGCAACAGGCAGCTCAGAGTTTGATAGACGTCAATCATGCACCTCCCCGTTCACAGCCCCCCTCTCATCTCCAATGACCCACTATGTGTCACATGATGCTGCCACCATGGCGATGGTAGAAACCACCCATCGAGCATCACTTTTGCTCTTCAGAGACCTACTGTGAGGCTGCATCCATCTTTTATATCTTATATATATGGTTTTCACCCTTCAACAACCTGTCTAACAGGCCGCTTTTGGAACAAAATTGTCCTTTATTGTTCATGTAAACCTTTATTCACTATCTTTAAAACAACATGAGTCTTCCTCTGAAATTCTCCACAATAAAATGCATGAGCACGGACAAACTCCCTTTAGAAAAAAGGGCCAAGATCTGTTTTTACCAGAAAAAAAGAGCTAAAAACCTCTGACAGTGAAGTTACACCTTAAGGCCGCAGTACCTGAGTGCTCTTCCCATCGTCTCATAGTTCATATCTGGCTTGTTTTTGTGTTTGCCCCAGAGCTTGGCCACGGCTTTGGAGTTGACCAGCTTGAAGATCCCAGCCTGCGGATCAGTCCATTTGATGTAGCGGGGGCAGACTTGTCTGTCCTGCAGTAGCTCCATCAGGAACTGCCACAGGTAAAGCGTGTTTCCAGCTGAGGCAGAAACACGTGACACATAATGGAAAAAGAACAGGAAAAGAGAAAAAACTGGAGTTAAAATGAGTTTAACACAAAGATAAAGGGAGTCTGAAGCATCACATTGCTCCCACTCAACATAATTTTAGTACTTTCAGTATTATTTTACTTTAAAACAGTAAACTCCATACCATTGCTGCAAGCCTGAAACTATTCACAAAGATTTTTTAATCATTTTTTCCTACAAATCTTATAAAATAATATTTCTAACTTAACAAGTACTGAAATGGAGCAACGCCTACTTTATCTGTTCATTTGGACCTCAGTGTGATATTTACATTTTGAACATACTTGAACAATCAGTTTGTGCAAGTGAAAAATAGACAGCTTGCATAAAATAAAATAATTCCATTAAATGTATTTTAATGCACCATTGCATTGAAATATAAGAAAATGAACACACACAAGATGAATGTGAAAAGATCCAGCGTGCACCTATACCTGCTGTAGTTAGCCGTCACTGCTCACCTTATCGTATCTGTTCAACTGCTTGTTAACACAAATAGCTAATAGCCAATCACATGGCAGTAACAAATGATTTAATCACACAGACAAGGTCACGCTCCACGTCCAAACAGAGCAACAGAGCGAGGACAGAATGGTTGTTTGTACCAAAGAGGCTGGCTCGAGTATTTCAGGAACTGCTGATCTGCTGGGAATTTAACACACAACCACCTCAGGTTACACAGAGCGCTCTGAAAAAGACTTAATATTATTATTACTATTGCCAAGGAGCTGGTGGAAGTAGTAATAATATCTCTTTTTCAGACCGCTCTCTGCCTGTGGTGTGTATCTGCAAAGACTTTTACGCAAAAACTACTGGACGGAGTTTTATATTTACTGGTTTTTCTGAGAACCTGTCTTGATGTAACTTATATTCATAACATTTTGGGAGTAACCTGGCTCACCATCTGGATCCAGGGATTGTTTTAAAAGACAAGATAAGGCCATATCCAGTATGCATATACCTGCACAAAGAAGGGTCTGGGTGCTTGGCCAAACGTACAGAACAAGTTTCCAACAAATCTGTCGGCCTGTGGTCTAAAAAGCTCCAGATCCATAAACCCTGTGTGAGATGGCCCTAAAGGTCAGTGCAGCAGGGTGTTTGTTTGGGACGATGGTAAAAAAAGTCCCAGTAAGTGGGCGTGCAGAGTCCAGTTTAGTGACATAGTTTGCATCCTCTACATTACGTTTTTCCCTGGAGGCAAACTGAAGTGGATCCATTTAGTCTGACATCATATTGGAAAGCTGCTGACACACAACTCCCTCCATGCATTTAGACGAGGCAGGTGTGAGGGCAACGTCTTTCCGGGCACAGGGATTATGGTGGGCTAGCTTCCACTGGATGGACTCTGAGTCCAGGAGGTGCTGGAAGAGGTTGGTTTGGACTCCACACAGCTCAGCATCCTCCCACACTGTGTGGGTCCACCTTACCTAAAATGGAGGCCACTAGCTGCACATAAACAGTGATAGTATGGTGAAAGGGGGGGTGGGGGTGGTGGTGGTGGTTGAGCTGTGGCTAAAATGTATCTAAATAAATTGAAATGTTCAGCAAAGGTGGCGGGATTGGGCTGATGGGATTCTGTGGGTTTGTGCCCGTTATGATTGCCAGTCCCAGCCAGACCTCGCATATCCACATATTAATTTCTGCGCCCCAATCATTAAGAAAAAGAAGTCCCAGTGTGCTGAAAACAGCTCCTTAATGGTCCCATTGCATCTCCATTCCAGACTGATGGCTTTTATTACACCTGTTTTAAACTGCGTTTGTATTTTGGGAGTAACAAAACAGCATTGTGTTGTGAGAGGTGGGTTTGAAATGTACGGTTGGGAATGTTGCCATAACACGTCCAGCAGAGTCTGCATTCTGGTGGGGGTTGTGGCATGTTGCTCAGATATGTGGGGATGTCACCCTTGTTAAAATCCCCCAGTAGGAACACTGGCTGCTCTCCAGTTTGACTGACTGCTCTGTTGTAACTGTCAGGTATGTGCTCAGAAGCTCGGTTAAAGTCGCCTACTGGGACACACTCTGGGACAACTCTCGGGCAGGTAATACGGTCTGAATGGCCCAGTCAGAACCTCATACTGTGCTCAGCTCCCAGTCTTTCTCGCTGTAACATAAATGCTATAAATGTGAGCAGAATACATCTCTGAATGCACAACGGCTCAGAGAAGAAGCTGAGATGATAACGGAGCAACTGGAAGTAAAATAGGCTCTGGTTTAAACCCCAGCATCTCTGAACACACAACATGTCCCACTTTGAAGCAGATGTTCTACAGCAGCAGAAGACACTGAGTGCCACTTCTCCAGCTAAGAACAGGAAACTGATGCTACAATTAACACACACTCACCAACACTGGACAACAGAAGATGGAGACATGTCTCCAGTTTAGATGTTATACCCAGATGGTAGGGTCAGTGCTGGTACTGTTGGTGTAATGGTGTAGGGGATTTTTTCTAGGCACAGTTGAGGCATCTTAGTACCAATATGTCCTGGTTTACCCCCCAAAGCCTATCTGCATATTGTTACTGACCACGTTTACCCCTTTATGAGCACAGTGCAGCAGGAACTTCCAGCAGCACCATGTAACAACACTCACTTCATCCCCACCTGCTTTCTTCATCATGACAAGGATTCACTGTACTTCAGTGTTCTCCACCAATACCAGACCTACAGACCAGTTTTGGGATGTGGGGGAGCGGGGGATGTTTCACAGCTAAATCTTAGAGGAACGTTTGCAACACCTTGCTGAATCTTTGCACCAAAACCAGGAAATTCTGAGGAGAAAAGCCGGCCAACTTGGGACTAGCAAGAGTTATTTAATTTCTAACCATATCGTTAGTCTAAGTTGGATTTTGTACAGTTTCAGTCAGACTAACACACACACACACACACACGTCCTTTTAAAGTTCAGTTTAGGGGGGACTAACAGTTTCATGAGTACATGCTGAGTGGTGGATGATTGAGGGATCATTCATCAGATAAATAATTAAAAACACCAATAATTCAGATGGAGGACACTTAATTATCCACGTTGACTCATAGTTTAAAGCACAACACATCCCATGTAAAACACATGATGTGGTGAGATGTTGTGGGCATGCCCAGCTGCAAATAGCACTGAGGACGTGGCAGAAAAAGCCAGATGAATTCTGCAGTCTGCCATGTTAAACTGTCAACTGAAGACAGTAAAGCTGATTTAAACGTTCACCATGCAGGTGGAAAATTAAGCTTTTTATGCATGCACCTTGTAATCACACTACGCCATCGGTCCCGTTTTAGCTGTGCTTTGCAGCGCTCACTGCCGATTTGTGACACGTGCCCTAGTTTTTCTAGTTAAGACCCTCAACCGGTTCAAAACAGGATGGCTGCAGATAAAAAAAAAACTCTTGTGGGGCGAGGCAGAAAGCCAAATCATTTTAAGTGATATGGATGTAAAGAAAGGCTTTGGAATTGGCTTGACGCGTGATGAGAGGAACGTAATCTGGGAATGACTCAAATATGTCTGAACTCTGCACATGACTGAATTATTCTGCGTCTCAAAACAGCAGCAAAACTGCAGGAGTGTCTTTGCCAGAATAACGTTTCATTTGCACCTATGTGTGAATTTAATGTGCGATATACAATGTTCATTTGTTCTGTGTGTATAAAAACCACCTAATGATGTATGTGAGCATTTTATACTGTGTGTCCCGATCATATCCTGCAGAATGAAGATGTATAGTATTCCTCCATAAACCCAAGAACACAAAGTCCCTCAGAAATGACACTACATACAGGTTTAACTGGTTTAAGGCTGATTGGGCTAAAGTTAGCTCAGCCACAAAAGCCCCTCCATCACAAAGATGATCTTTGTCCTTTACAGTTTCTGTTTCAACAACAGATCAAAGCCAAAGCAACCAATAGGAGCCCAGTCTTTACAATCTGTGTATCATTCGTTTATTAGCTTTTTTTTCTTTCATCGTCCATAAATAAGAATAAAATAAGGGCCATTTTGAAATGAAAAAAATAAAAAACTAGTAGTTTTATAAATGTTGATATTTTGTTTCAAATGAAAAAGCGAATGAAGAAATAATACATGGATTCTTCACACTGTTCCTCACATTTCTGATAGTGCTACCACATGCTAGTTAAACACTACAACATGAACTACTGTCTGCAGCACCGACGTTAGAGGAGCCTGCAGTACGTGACAGTCATTTTGGTTGAGGACAAATGAACCATGTTATTTTTAACTGAATGTGTTCAAAGGAAGCTGATCTCATTCTGAGTATCAGTTAGTCTATATCTATAGTATATAGTTAGTCAATTCGTAGCTTTAATGTCCCACTTCCTGGAGTACACGGTGGTTCTTCACCAAAATACACAGCACGAAAGTACGGAGAGAAAAATAAAGATAAACCTTAAGGTTGACTTTTACACACATTTGACTTGATGCAGCGCTTCCCACAGGAATGAATACACTTCTAACACACTTACATACAAACACACACAATAAGTTAAAAATTTGGTTTTCCTATAAAAAGGTAGCAAATGTTTGAACAGGCTTCACTGATTTAGTTTTGTTCTTATTCTAATAAGACATGTAAACGACTACTCCAGAATTTCAGAGCATATTTTTTATCATAGTTGCAACTTAAAAACCTGATTTTTATGAAAAAAAGTTGCATTTATTTAATTAGAATAGTAATTCTGATGCTCCAACACAATCTGCTGAAATAAACACTGGGAGAGTCAAACATCAAGACACAAAATAAGTAAATAAACAACATTTTGACTGTTTTATCATACGAAGCTGATCAGGATGTTATAGGACACCGTCAAAATAACTTTTGTCTCAGCTGTTCACACATGTTTTGGACATTTTCTGGTGGTGTTTTTGCAGTGGGAGAGATATCTGTGTGTTCCACATAGCAGAAAATAGTTTACCTCCACTTTCATGCAAATCACAGTGAAAGCGTCACACAGTCATCGCTGGTGATTTCAAACATTTTCTCTCACACAAGTCTGCATGTTCATCATAAAACCCCACACAAAGTACAGTTCATGATGGAATAATATCAGACAAGGTGGAGCTGCAACTTGTTTAAAGTATTGATTAGCCAAAACTGCAAGGACGTGCAGATTAACACGGATTATCTGAATATGTTGATAGATGTGACAGAAACATGAAGATGCTGCTTAAATTAAATTTAAAAAATGCTTAAATGCTGCTTGTTAATTAAAAAGCTGCAGGTTTGAAACCTTTCCTCTGACTTTATGTGAAAACAGCAAAAATCTGGACACGCTGAATAGGTGAATGTGGTGCATGTAGTAGAGCGGGTTATTTCCTAACCAGCAAGTTAGCGGTTCAAATCTCTGGCGTCTACATGTTGAAGTGTCCTTGAGCAAGACACTGAACCCCCAGTTGCTCCTGGTGCTGTGTCACCGGTGTGTGAATGTGTGTGTGAGCGTATGGGTGAATGTGTTGAATAGTGTCAAAGCGCTACACATTTACCATTTATGAAAATGGTTAAATAACTAAATCTGTACAAGTTTGCAGCAACAGGAAGTTCCTTTTTTAACCTTTTATGTATGCATTCATTAAAAAAGATGCCTCGTTTTTTTTAAGTACAATATTACCTCTACACACACGAGCAATGATAGATTTTTACTTCATTGATATTCTGCTTGTATTTATTTGATTGTATTCTGTAAAATACATATGAAATAGGGAAGATTGATATAGTCTTTTTTTAAGCCAATGTGGCTGATTATATAGGCATGCTGATGATATCAGACTGTATGTGTGCACAACGTGGGGGTTTAGGAATGTTTGGCCATACCTTTGTTGTATTTGTCCTTCTTTACTGTAATGTTTGGTGTGGGAGACTCTGCCCTCCGATGTCGAGCTTTCTTTCCTGCATAATTAACAGTTTAAAATGATTAAACACAATCCAAAGCTGTATATTTCTCAGGCGTGTCTATGAAAACTACAAACCTCTCTTTCTGGACTGCAGCTGTGCAACGGGTTTCTCCGTGTGCAACGAGTGCCACTGTGGCTGGTCAATAGCTCCCACAACCCCCTCAGCTGACACGGTAACCTGGGTAACGGGAGTAGTGATGACATCACCCAGTGATGGTAAGAAGGCTGCAAGAGGACATAAACAGATTTAATGAAAGAGAACAGCTGTGTGACCATTGTGTCTAAAAATAACATCTCAGACACAAGCAATACATCACAATGCTGGAGGGGGTAGGAGAGGATTAGGGGAATCTTTACTGCAGGGCATGAGTGAGTAGTGTTGATGCTGTCATGTGCGTGGGCTTACAATAGTGTTGTTCCAGTGAGAGGGTGTCTGCACAGTCCATGTTAAGAGAGTCAGCAGCAACAAGTGTCTCCATGGTCTCTTCCTCTCCACTTTCACATGGCTCCACTGCAGACCAGAGAGAGGGGAGGAACGTACAACAACACTTTAGGAAGGTGGATGACGCTTGGAGAGAGGAATATTATGTAAAAGAAACACCACACTTTGAAGGGTCAGCATATCTAAATTACACAAACAGCCTCTCGTCTCTGGACTGCAGACTGAAACGGGCTACTCCCCTACAAAGGTCTCATGCAGGGACTTGATTTGCTTGAATTTTACTCTAGGGTTTGAATTATTCACTAGCAGTAAAATAGCAATTTAGCTCAAACAGTAAATACTTTCCTGATAAGTCGTATCACACTTTCTCGGTTACATAGGCTGTTATTAAAGTATTACAGCTGAAAAAGCCTCGAGTTTCATTCTATTCTGCTTCCAAGGATCACAATCTCCTTAAAATCATTAAAGGTGGTCTCGAGCAATCGTTGGCTTTCCGAAGGGTCTTGGTTTATTTTTCAATTACATTTTTTCCACTTTAGTCCTTTTAACAAATTTCAGAGGAAAGCTGTTACTGAGTTACAGATCATTTTTAGCATCAAAAAGGCACCGAACAAAATGATGAAGCATCAATATCAACAAAACAAAGATCTGATACATGTCTCCCTGTTAAAATCCATCTTTAAGAAAAGGATGCCAAATGGCAAGAACTGAACTGTGAGCAGGTGACAACAGGTGTGATGGTGTGATTAATCCCCCTTAAAGGCTGAACCTCAACATTATAGAAGGCTGGGATCATCCTGATGCAGAACAATGTGTGAAGACTTCTCTAAGGAAGCATCGTAGAAAGCTCGAGTAAGTTAAAGCTTTGATGAAGAATAAAGGTCATACCAACTTTAAATGCACAACCTCTCATTTTGGTTTAATAGTGTAAATTACAATCAGCAAGTTTTCATTATGCAAATGCACCTATAACCTATTTTTTGTACACACACACACACACACACACACACTGTGAAGGTAAAAATAACTTATATGTGAATCAACACCAAATGAGTAAACTATTGTGTATTCTGTGTGCATAATATTAACCAGACTGTTTATCACATTATTATTACCTTAAAGTTAAACCCAACAACATTTATTTCTCTACAAACCCAAATTTGATCTCAGAGGGATCTTTTGAGCTTATGGAGAGGTTTGAAGGCTGTGTGGAGTAAGCTAAAAGAAAACAACTAGCTAACTGCTATCCATGGGTCACACAAACATTTCCTATACCATACCAGCATCTGTTTAGACCCACACAGCACTTTTACTTTAAAATAAAAGGCCGGCTGGTGTCCTCTGACTGATGCTTATCTTAAACTGAACTGTAACTAACTGTCCTAAACCGCAGCTTCTAACAGCTGTTACCGAAAGCGACGTGAACCGAGCCTTGCCATGTTTAACTTGTTCCCTGACATCCACGACCCAGAAAACACAGAGAAAAGACTTACTTTTTACTCCCCAGAGGAATAACTTATAGCACGTGTGCTGTGGGTCCGTTTGACCGCGTCTGCATCTTAATATGACTCATTAACTGGCTTTCTCAGGAGCACGACAGGAATGTTTTGTTTCACTTCCTGATTTTTTTTTTTTACAGAGGGTTGTCCATGTGCGAGGCCTGCGACTACGCATGCGCAGCGGAATGCCTTTTTCCCTTTTTTCTTTTCAAAACAATTTTACATTTATTTAAGTTTTTCACGCTTTTAAAACTACAATGATAAAAATATAGTAGTCACAGAGAGTAGGGGCGTTGCTATTGTTTAGCTTGACAAAGGTGTGCACGTGTGCGTGCACGTGCATCTGTTTTACTTTATTGATGCCTCACTGACACCAACTTATGGGTTCTTCTAAATTGTGGTAATTAAATTTTATCCCCACAGGTACAAACTGGTATTTGAGGGTTAATATTTGGTTTCATCGTCAGATTGGAAGTTAAGTTTAGGGTGAAGGTCAAAGGTTACACATTAAATATTGATGCATGGATTAAGAGATGGGGCTTTTTTTCAATTGAAAGTCCTCGTGGACAGAACAAATCAGATGTGTGTGTGTGTGTGTGTGTGTGTTGACCTTTAAGTAGCTGCTGGTGATCCTCAATCGGCAAATGCTCACATGATAGACCTGTATATGTCAGCAGGTGTGGATGGGGAACCTGCTCCACAATCACTGCAGGGTAGTCTGGGTGACCTGCCAGCTTCAATACAAAATGTCAAGTATTAGTATGAGAACAGGTTACGGTCTGCAAAGTTGACCCATCTCAGCTTCAATACAGCGTGGCACAGCAATGACTTACCTGCGCCGAGTTGAAATGGTCACTGGCATATTCAAAGATGAGCTCTGACTGCTGTAACATGGCTGTTTGTCTGGATCACACACAGAATTTAACCTCATGTAAACACCATCACAGCTTTGCCACGCAGACAACTGAACAGGCCCGAGGTGCTGTTAACCGTTAGCAGATCCTCTTTCAGGCCGAGAATGTCTCGATGAGCAGCAGATGACTGAAAAGCTCAGGCAGTGGAAGAGGGATGCAAGTGTACTAATTGACCAGAGACACGGCGGCGTCACAGGAAACTCGTGTTCACTCGCTCTGGTTCAGCACTAGATGAGGAAGTGGGGGCTGCTGAAATGTCCTGTGGTTGGACTGAAGCTGCCAAAGAAGAACAGAGACCAGATTAAAAAAAGAGCCTGAGATGCAGGAACGTTAAAAACAAAGCACCGTGAGACCACACCTGCAGATAGGGAAACACACCTGGTTAATAGTTAGAAATTCTGAAGAAATACTTTACATAAACAAACAGAGTCCCTCCTTCCTGAGTAAAGACGGTGATAACAGCATCTTAGTCATTGTGACTTTTAAGCACATCATTCGTTAGCGCTTATCTTTCTTCTAAACTGGGCTAAACCAGCAACAGGAAGGAAGTGTTTGCACTGCAGTGTGTGTATGTGTGTGTGAATGGGTGGGAGGGTGGATATGAGCAGAGGGGAGGCAGCTGGCGTTGAACTTGAAACATCAAGTCTTTTCACTGTGTTCGTAGTTTCAGGGTCACAATATGTGAATTCCTCACAACATGACACTACTACACGCCCAGCCAGCTCCTCTTCATCACTCCCTTTATGTTGTTTTTCTGTCTCTCCTCTGTTGTCCTTTGGCCAACACAGTACCGTTGATTCCTTCAAATTACACAGCCTCCTTTGTCTTACTGCCCTGCCTGAGCCTGCTGCCTATCTGCCTCCTCTGTCACCCATACGGATCACTCTTAGTGAATTTAGTCTCATCTCATGGTGGTGGGAAGATGCCTCCTCCTCACAAGTGTCAAATTTAAGCTGTAAACATTGTTGCCACACCTGCACTTACCTTCAGCTCCCTTTGTTCTTCAGATTATGCCAGCATTTACATTTGTATGCAATAGATCTTGCACTGTGGACGAATTGCTTCCAAGGAATTAATTCTAATCTCTCCCACAGCTCCTACATTTTAACCCATTAATCCTCTGATACCTCGACAGGCACACAATTCCTGTTTTTCTCTCTCCCTCTTTCCTTTTATTTTGCTTATACAACGTGCCAAAGTAAGGGAGAGTTCATTTCTTTGCCTTTGTGTGTGCGAGAGATAGAGGCGCGACATGTTTGGGTCAGTTATCACACAGGAAGCACAGCTCAGTTAGGAGGAACCGCTTCCTGAGTTCTTGTGCCAAACCACTGCCAGCATCTCTGCCAGCAGTGGCCTCTTTGCTTTCAGCTTCCTCTTGTGTTTACCGTTGTTTGGCTCTCAATGATTTCACCGGGACCTGAGTGATATGAAGAGGAACTGACCTGCAAAAGCCAAATAATTCTAGAAAAAAGAAAAAAACTTTATTGTGGTGATGCAGAAACCCGACTGGAGACTGCAGGAGCCGAGAGAAACGTTAGAATCAGTTAGGAAAGGTTTTTTTTATAGATTTTGGGTAGTTTAAATAAAAAGTAAGGATATCACTAAGAGGTTTAAAGTTTTAGGTTTTTTAAATTGTTTTTATAATTTTGTTTGTACACATTATGTTTCTTTGCTTTGCATACTTATAATGATAAGTGAAATCTTCTTTCTCTCCCATACATCTGTTCTGTTTTCTCCTGTGAAACTGTCCCACTGCACTTACTTAAGAAAGGGGATTAATTAAAAACAAAAGATTTGATGCAATTTATTTGTTTCTTTAACTGGACAATCAACTGACTTGTATTGTGAATCAGACTATGGTGAATTATAAATTAACTAAAGTGAAATAAATAGGATTGTGTCTGTTTAAGGTCTTGAGATTTTAATTGGTGCAATACAAATAAAAATAAATAAAAAGTAAAATATAAGAAATTAATGTCTATTTTCTTTAACCATAAAGTGAATCGTGGGGTGACAATCAGTTTTCCTGTCAGAATGGGATGGAGCGATTTCCAAAGACAAATTAAATGTTCAAACGGAGAAATTTTGTTGTTTTTGATCATATGAACTTTATTTTGATATGATATCAGCACAACAGAAAATGAATGCAGTAGATGATTCCCAAAACAAAACCATCTCACATTTGATACGTTCACTGTATCCACTCTGTGTGCTCTATGTGGCTGCAAAGCTCTGTGTTACTCTCATGAATTTTTGTAATATAGGCATCGTTTTTAAGACATCTGCTGTCAATTTGGGTTTGTCCAGGAAGATTGTCCATGCTGGCAGAGGCTGTGCTACACAGGAGTTTTTCTGCATATTTTTTTTTTGCTTTGTCAATACTTGTTATGGTGAGTCTCCATGACTACGAGACTTGTTTATCAGACCAGGATCTACTGGTAATCATCTCCAAATTTAAGATTATCAGTGAAATAACACTTCAAATCTGAATGGAGTTGATAGAGAAGATAAACGATGGAGATTTAAACCATTTCTTGTAATGAGTAACGTGCGATTGCTAGCTAACATAAGTGATGACCTTCTGGTGCTAACTCAAAGAGAATACAGAGAGCAGTTTTATGTGCTTTACTGAGACATGGTTGCATGAACACATCCCAGACTGTAATGCGTCTGTACACGGCTTCATGACGGTCTATGCAGACCACAGTGAACAGCTCGGTGGAAAACTAAAGGGAAGTGGAGTTACAGTGCTGGTTAAACCAGCGTTGGTGTCATCCAGGACATGTCACTGTTAAAGACATCGATCTACCAACGTTCCAACAGTTTGTCAGCTGCTCCACCAGAGAAAATAAAAGGTTGGACTTATTGCTAATATTAAAAATACACACAGCTCCTCTGCCCTGCCACCTTTAGGAAGATCTGACCATAATCTGGTTCTTCTCACTTCCTCCTACAAGCCCATCGTTCAGCAACATCCTGTCATTAGAAAGACTATTAAAACCTGTTCTGATGATGATGAAGATGCTCTGAGATGGTGCTTCAAGACTACAGACTGGAGTGTCCTCTGTGAACCTCACGGAGATGACATCAACAGCTTGACTGAGTGTGTGACGGATTATATGGACTCCTGTGTGGACAGCATCATCCCAACAAGACCAGTGAGGTGCTTCTCCAGTAACAAACCCTGGATCATGCCAGAAGAGCTGCTACTTTCCTCTGAGCATCTTCCAGGTGACTGAGCGCCTCAGGCTATCCCTCAGCAGCCCATTTCCACTGAGCAGTATGGTTCAGACCAGGACGTACAGTTGGTAAAGATCTGGTCTGGTGAAACAGCCGAACTCTTATGCGTGCTTATCTCTTGTGCATGATTTTGTCAGGAGAAGTGACATTTTTCTGTTCCCCATCAACAGACACCAGTAGTTCCACTCTAACCATACTGTACCATTTTTTCTCTGGTCCTATAACTGGAGGGGGCGTAGAAACGGCACCGTTCAGCAGGTACAGGCCACTTTTATAATAGAAACAAAGAAACTGGACTGTTCCATATCAACCCAAAGCGTGCTGCTAAGTAGGAGGCCAGACGTCCCTGCGAGGAACACGATATCTGCCACTTATTGTTGCTGTCTTATCCTTGTGAGCACAGGTCAGATGAGTGTTTGGCTCAGCTCACTCATCACTATGACTGACCAGATCAGCTTCTCCATCACAGCAGATGCTGCAGGAGTGTCACGCTCTGTCCTACTCTGATGTGTGAGCAAGGCCCCATGATACTTTAACTCCTCCACTTGAAGGAGGGACTCACTCCCAACCAGGAATTTCCTATTTGGATGTGCTGACTGTCATTCTGGTAGCTTTGTACTTGTCAGCAAACCATCCTAGTGCATACTAGATGTCTCTGGTCATTGAAGCCGAAAGACCCTCATCATTTAATGGAGGAAAATATCCCAAACAGACTGGAAAGGCTTAGAAACTTCGTCCATAAAGATCATGAACAACAAACCATCCTGATTGTCTTTCTTTAAAACCCAAATGTTCTCTTAGGTGTCGTTTTGGTATCATAACAGCATTTTGCTCCACTGTAACTGTTTTCAAAGTTCTTGATAAATAAAGTTGGATTGGATTAAAACCAGGCTCAAAAGGCAGCACTTGCAGAATCCGACATCAACAACAAGCCTAACTAACAACCTGTGCTGTGAATCAAGCTTTCCACTTAGCTGCACAGCAACTGTACAGTAATAACCCCAGTATAACCCATACTCCTGCATCCCCAAGAATAAACCACAACAGACATGTTCATAAGCCTTTTGCAATTCCATAAAAACATGATGTTTGGTTGGACATGGCCCCTCCAGGATCCTTTTTAGAGTAAAAAGTCCGTTTAAAACCCAGTTTTAAAAGAGCATTGTTTCTTCTTTCTCTGGTACAGCTATGAAACAAATGCTTCTCTCTAGCATAATAAATTTTACCAGTGAGGCTGAGATGGAAATCTCTTTACTGACTGGTCTGTCTTTTTTAAAAAAAGGCTTTCCCCCTTCCCCTGCGCTAAGGAGCAAAAACAACCAATAGCTTTATCTAAAAAGATGCTTAAATGTTTGCATCTTTGATTTTACGGGGGTGCATTAGAGCACTTGAAATGGGAGGTAGCACGCCTGTGAACGCACCATTAATCCTGCGTGATAAATACAACTTTCCTGTTTAGATGGATTGAAATCTGAAGAGCTTGAAACAAAATGACTTTAGTTTATTTTGATTCTTGAAGATGGCTAACCTCTCATCTGAAATGCTTTTTCAGTTAAGGTAGTGCAGAACTGAACAAACCATTTGGATGAGAGGTAAAAGATTTACAATCAAGAAAAAGAAGTCATGTTATATTCAAGCATTTATGAATGTTTCAAACTGTTACTGACAATCTGCAGTGTGTGGTCACTAAGACCTTCTTCAAGGAAGGTTCAGCTTATTTTAACAAAACACGACAAACATAATTCAGCTTCAGTTAGCACAACCTGGATCTGCAGAGCTCCACTGACAATACTTCAAATAATCAAACAAGAATGATGATTCAATCGGGCCCAAAGCAAAGAATGACTGATTACCATTTCACTTTGACTATTTTTTAACTCCCAAAATACTTAAATTGGACCTGGAAATATAATTTTCAGTAATTAAAACTTAATCTTAAGTACATCTGTATTAGCTTTGCACCCATCATAACCATAAATAGGTATTATTTTTTTTAAATTGGGGAATCTTTTATGCTTGGTGTATATGGAAGAGATTCATCTATCCATTATATGTCCTGAACGGGGTCGTGGGGGGGCTGGAGCCAATCCCAGCTGACATTGGGGGAGAGGCGGGGTACACCCTGGACAGGTTGCCAGTCTATCACAGGGCCAACACACACAGACAAACAACCATGCACACACACATTTACTCCTATGGGCTATTTAGAGTCTCCAATATCGCCAAGGTGCATGTCTTTGGACTGTGGGAAGAAGCCAGAGTACCCGGAGAGAACCCACACTAACACGGAGAGAACCCACGCTAACACGGAGAGAACCCATGCTAACACGGAGAGAACATGCACACTCCAGTCAGAAAGGTTACTGGTCGGACCTCCCCCAGCTGAGGTTCAAACCAGCAACCTTCTTGCTGTGAGGCCACAGAGCTAACCAACTGCACCATGCAGTCTATGGGAGAGATTGTGTTCCATAATTCAAATTAAATACATGAGAAATACTTTTTTACTTTTAAAACATGCCTGCATTTCTACTCATAAATAAAATAACTAATAGCTCGTTTATCATTTCTAGAGTATAGAGGCCTAAAAGGTAGGCATCTGGCTTTAAAGGGTTAAAAAATGTAGGGGATGTAGGCTGCCATTTCAGTACATGCTCCTTTATTCTTCCAGCATTTTAGTAAACAGAGCAACAGCAAAGCAAGCACGTTGCTCATGCCTGAGTACCCAACACAAGGAATGCAGCAGCTTCCTTTTACATTTTTGTCACAGTAAACAGGACAGCAATGGGTTCACTGGTGTGACATCACAGCCCAGTAGGACACCTTTATCAGTGTCATTTCATTCTTTGAATGACAGCCACCACCACCCACCACTGCACCATGCACATATGCTCATTGTTAGTATGCCCTGCAGCCGGCTGCTTCCATAGAGGACTCCTCAACTACTAAGCCTTTGTTCATCAGTAGTCTGGTCACATAGGTTTGTCTCTGTGGCCCCAGCACTGGGATCTGAGTCTGTGAAGTGGCTGCCAGGCCCGTAAGGACACTGATAAGCCCCCCCATAACATTCATTCCCCAGTTTACATGCCAGTGTGTGTGAGACAGAGACTGAGATAGAAAGAGCATGGGTGTTTTTGACAGAAAGGGGCAGAAACTAAGTGTGTGTGTCTGTGTGTAAATGTGTGTGTGAACTAGGCCAGGCTGATAACAGTATAGCAAAGTGAGGAAGCAGCTGATAAGCCCCTCTTGTTGCTTGGGGTAACCGGGTCTTGTTAAATGAACACAGTGACATATGTTGTGTGTGTGTGTGTGTGTGTAAAGAGAGCAGAAGAATCAGAGGTAGATTGGTGGTGGTCGCAGCACTGTTCTTACAACCTTCCTGTTGGGTGTGTATGTGTGAACGCTTCAGCTGTCACTGAAAATAAACCATTTGAAGGTATTTTTCTAAACACACATTGTCTAGTTTAGTGTTTAAGCAGCTTGTAACAAATGTGTTCGGAAACTTTGACTCTCTGGAAAAGTACTTTCACTTTCCCTTCAGTACATGTGATCCAACATGAGGACACTCACAGACCTACTTATACACTCTGTTTACTTTAAGTATGTCTGATGGTACCGTGAGGATTATAATGCTCTTTAAATGGAAGAAGAAGGGTACTTACCTTGTGTTTACAGCCTGTGCCTGCATGTGGCAGGGCAGGAGGATCCAGGAGAGGAACGGAAATTGTTCTTATTTGGCAACAGCCTTCATCTGCTCACAGACCTGGGATCAGTTTCCCCGTGTGAATTTCCCGTCACCAACCAGAGTAAAACACAGACTTAAGATCAGTGATCAGAGCCAAACCTTTTTTTTTCCTCCAAGAGTGCCCGACCCCTCCAACCTGTCAAGTGAGACTTGATTGGTTACCTGTGTTGTTAGTCGTGGTAACCCATAGTGACCATTGTCAGTGTGGAGCAAATGTAAACACAGGTTTATTTGCAATGTAAAGCAGTAGAGAGCTAAGCAAGCTATCTGCAAACAGGCTGGTTTATATGAGGGGTGAAACACAGGGACGTTGATGAACTGCCTTATTATCATACAAAGATAAGCAAAAAAGAAAAAGATGAAGTTGTTAGGTTAATGTTAATGTAGTATAAGATAAACTGGGATACGTTCAAATTAAAAGTATGAACAAAAAGCACAAAAGCTTGCAAACAGAGGTTTATCACTTTCTCCAGTCCCTGACGCTCCCTAGTGGCAAATCTCTGCACCAACGCTGCTGAGAAAGAGTCTGATCCATTCCTCCTCTTTTATATAAAAACATGACAGAAAGAAAGGAACAAAGAAATGTTTAAGGGTCTGCTAAAGGTTAGGCGAGTTTCCTGGAAACCAACAGCCCTCCGTGAGAACAGGGACCTTTTACATTGTGGGCTACACTGTCACAGTGCTGAGGGCTGCATAAATACATCTTCTGTAAGAGTCATCACTATCATGACGTGCGAAATCATAACTGTAGATAAAAATCAGAACAGCACTACTGAATACGTGCTGCTGTTGTGAGAGCTTTGCTAAGCAACAAGCTGGATACGTAACCTCGTATACAAAGATCAGAAAGATGAGTGCCAAAGTCTCGAGCCAGCTCTCGTTTCTTTAGCTCTTGCCAGCAACATGTTTACACACTTCACACAATCTAATACGTTTCTTTATCTTGAAAAACCCTCTTTTGTTTTCCTGAAATCATAAGATGACTAGTGTGAGCTTAAAAAGAAGTGTTCAACAGTGTTGACACGGAATTTGGCCATTTTGTGTTGTTGTCATGACAGTTGGGGAAAATTTATTACGTTAAGTCAGATTATTGACCTATGTTGTATCCGGGAGAACATCGTGTGAAGAAAATAAACATCACTTGGCCAAAGCAACAAATATATTCAGCTGTTATCTTGAGACTACAGATAGCAACATAAATGTAACCATTATAAATGCAAAATGATCTTTGAGGAAGACAAATACCCAAAATACACGTTTTTGGACATTTTGCATAGACGACAGAAAGAACAAGAGCAACGTCTGTGACAGGTTACTCGTCACAAAGTGGCCAAAGATCCCATATAAAGCACTACTTAGTGTTCTGATCTGCTTTTCATGCTGCTCCTGACATTTATTATGCACGTTCTTAGAAGCGTCATTGTTCTGCAGCATCCAGAAAGCACACTTCCTAACCTTGTGTTCCAGCCTGGAGCATCACAGGACACCAGCGTAATACACCAGGAACAGAATATTAACACACTGGCTGCTTTGGCTGTACACCATGAAACTCTATTATGATATTCTGGGCAGAAACGACAAGGTAAAAAAAATACAGAGAGTTGTGACAGAGCAAGAGATAAAGACCAGAGTCAACATAGACTTTTATTGGCTTGACAGAGCTCAGAGAAGAAACAGGATGCATGATGAATTAGAGCTGAGCAAAGAGCAATCTGTATTGCTTAAATTATTCATTGATTAGTGTGGAATGACCTAACAAACAAAGAAATCAGAAACAACTAGAAAAGCACTCGGAGAGCGCAGACTTCGGCCATGCACCACAGTTTTCCCATACATTTATCCAGATCACCACCAAATTTTAATAACTTCTTCATCTTCTCATTCTGGATATGAGAATCCGTCCATAACCATTAGAGTTATGTTGTACAGAGACAGACAGATAAACGCTGGCAGAAACATTACCTCCTTGGCAGAGTGAGTGAAAAAAGCAGCTAAAGTCTGAAGAAAACATTTGAAAGACTTTTTGGGGAAACTAATTTCAGAAAAACTACAATAAAAATGTGACTCATGAGCAAAAATATATATAAAAAAATGGAAGCTGCATGAAAAATCTTCACACATTGATGTAATTTTTGCTTTGTTTGTTAATCTAATATTATACAATTTGGTTTTGTTGTCTTTACATTTCATTTATAATACTTCACTGCATTAGTTAAATAAATTCAGACCCTTCCTTTGTTCCACTGCATGCCACAGCAGTGGGTGGGGTTTGACTGGTAAGCCAGAATAAAGCCAACCTCTGCAGCCGCTGAGCTTCAAGAATGTGCTGGTTTGGCCCCAAAATAAGGTCCATTCTCATAATGTTTTTAAGGTAGCAGAGAGTTTGGTTCCTGCAGCAGCATGTGTGTGTAACAGAAAGGAAAGGTTGGGGCTCAGATCATTTACAGACAAGTCATGGCTACAGTGAAACAGTGTTTATATATGTACCTGCATCCATGTATGCAGTAAGATAGTCTGTTAACATCACGGTGAGACTCGGCTTAGTTCTGCAAATAATTTACATGCACTCTGCAAAGCTGAAATGATTATGGTCTGCAGAATAGCAGAGAGGGGGACAAAAGGGAGATGGTGGTGTAATTCTACTTTAGGCTGATGGAATTGGTGGGATAGAGCAGAGCTGTGTCTTTAATCATTTCTTTTGCCGCTCCTTCATGTTTTACTTGAGCCATTATTTGTAAAATAACTGTAGTTACACACCGTAACAGCTTTGATCTCTTTATGATCCATTCATGTGTTCCTGCATGTGCAGGAGGACGACTCGGTCTCTGTTTTTAGGTTTATTTTAATAAGTGCTTTTTGCTGCTTTCATTAAAAATCTAACCAGACTGACCATCCAAATATAAAACAGGCACTACAAGTAGTTAACAGAAATAAAATATGTTTATTTTTTTTATAACTCAATAACTGCTGAGAAATATTTGATTCCTTTCCAGCTTTTTTTCTTTCCCGGATTTTCTACACGAAGAGAAGAAAATTACTTCAATCCTTTTAGTTTCTTTTGTTTTGCTTTGTTTTACAAACATTAGCAAATCTTAAATAAACTTTTGGGAAATAAACCCACTGCTTTTCATCTCATCATCTGTGATGTCACCTGTTAGATAATAAATGTAGTATTTCCATCGTGGTTTTTCACTCTGCGTATGAGTGACTGTGATGGCCAGGGCTTATGTGGCAGGATGAAATGCCTTGTAAACATGAGGTTTGTGGCTCTGGCAATTACTGAGTGACAAGCTAATCCTATTGGCAGCGGCTTATTTGTCTTATTAATTTGCATGGCAGCTGTGAAATACATTATAATCTGCTGAAGCATTTAAGTGAACACCATTTACTTTCCCTTTGCAACTTGGCAAATTGTCTTTATCAACTTTGCCCAATACACAATGCAAACCTCTCTTTATTCTTTATTTTTATCATAAATTGTAGATTAATTTAGCAAATTTAACAACATTTTGTTCTGAATAAGTTTTGAAAGTAAGAAAACTGTCTTTGTTACAATGACAGTTTAAAATACAAAAACACAAAACTTACCACATTTTTTTCTCTCATTGTCCAGCTGATCCACTCTGCTGGGGACTCTTGTTTAGTGTCATTTTTTAGTTTGGATTAATAAACTGTAAAGACTTTCACCCCCAGGTGCCCTCAATATCTATCGAATACTCAATATCTCTGGATAAACCTCGGATGTCCAAATGCAAGACAGTGTGGCACGTAATGCTGGTGTGCAGAAACACTAACTTGTTGTTGCTCATGATGCAGCTTTTAAAAGGCATCCTCTTATTAGTGCCAATAAAATTATTTCTCTATCAAAACTGTTTTCCATTTTATTACATAAAAGTCATAAAACCACTGGATGTAAAGATGTAGTCCACAAAATGCAGATAAAACTTAAAGTGCAACAGCTGTTAAAGCCACACAATGCAGCGGTGTCCCAAGTAAACAATTGTCATCATAATTTATTTCCTCTAGATCCCTTTTTAAAGGGTAATTCATGTGTCTGTCCCGTTCTTTATTATGGTTACATAGTGTCTTTAACTCAGAACTAATAATTCAGAATTAACTCATTCTGAATGAAAGTGTTCTTCGTATCGGTTACATGAAAAACCTTTATTCTGAATCAGGGACGTACTGGGACAAAAAACAGCTCTGGACTATGACTCAGCCCGGCCCACAACAATTGATGGACAGAAACTAAACATCACTTAGCACAGACACTGCACCGTCTGAATTATACCAAAAGCACTGGCCTTAACTAGAATAATAGATGCTCAAATTCTCTTATGAACATTGCATGGCACTTGAACTTGAATACTTACAATAAAATGAAGCTTTAAGAGCACTCTAGTCTCTCTGACTGAGCCAAAACAAGTACCTTAAACACAACAGAGTCATTTTTGTCTTATCATAACTGACATGTATGAGGATGATCACGGCACATCGACTACACGTTCCAACGCTGCCGTCTCTTCCTAACTTGATCTTTGTGAGCCACAATTTGAGGGCCATGTATCAAGCTGGCTATTTCTGACTTTGATGCTCCCGAAAATATGCCTCAGTGCAACCTCTGTGCATGTTGCTCCTTTCATGTTCCTCAACTCTTTGACTGGTATGGTTCCAGTCCTGTATTCTACTAATAAAGGGATTGCTTACAGTTGGTTTTGCAAATGCTAAACATACTGCACAATACATGGTTTCCTTCACAGTATGTGAGCCATTTTTGGTATGTGCCACCTTTGTGTTTAAAAACCATCTGTACTGACGGGTATTTGTCTTTTTCTGAGGGTGATTGAAGTCACTCAAAGTAACTTATGGTGGAGCTGGGGTGGGTGTCTTCTAAGCTCAATCTGAATAAACATATGGGGAATGGACTTCAAAAATATATTTATATGTATATTTATTTGATTAAAAAAACATATAATATAATCTGTCTATTGCAAGATACCTTTATCATGGATATATATATATATAAAGCCTATAAGCCTAT
>JBAMHV010000008.1:4739863-4750165 GCA_037177535.1 Pseudomugil gertrudae
AAGGTGTGTGTGGAGCGAGAATAAGCAGGAATTCAGACCAAAGCATTGCTGTTCTACTTTATACAGACAATAAATTATTGATTTACATGTTAAAAGGAAGGAAAGCTTGATATTTATTTACTCTTTTAATTTTAATTCCAAATTATTAGGTGTTTATATTGTTTATTTTTTTTTATCTCTTTAAAGTGGAATAAACTTTTCATTGCATTTAAAGAGGAATTAAAAGTCCCATGTAAACTTAGTGAATAAGTATCATTAGATAGCTAGCTACTGCTAGCAAAGACATTAGCATTAAGAATTTACATTAGCTGATTTAGTCGGGTTTGTCTGGTAAGATTTTCCAGGTAAATTTCACTAAGTGTTTACTGTAAATCCACCTTTTCATGCTGGTTCCACAGTTTATTGCACAACAAATCTTTCTCATATCTGTGTGCCATCGTTCGTCACACTGTCATCAACCACTCAGTGACACCAGTACAACACCAGTGACAGATCAAGTCACATCCCATAGATTTACTCTGTTTTTAAACAACAGCCCACAAAAAACTGACAGAGAAATCTGAAAACTTGAGTTTTGAGAAAAAATATGAAACCCTGGTAAACTGCTAAATCACCCCGGTTCAAAAGGAGTGCAGCTTTACCAGACAAATCCCCTGATTTATCCCACGCATTAGTCTTCAGTGCAGGAATTTGTTTTAATTCAAAAGCAGTGCAAAGAAAAGTTAATAACTCTGGAGAGGGTCAGATGTGAACTTTCAGACTTGAATTGGTTGTCTTGTTTGCATCTTTTTCTCATCACCAGTGATTAACAAGTGTTTTTCCTTCACATATTTGACCCCAGTGAGCTCAGCTGCAGACATTTGCACATCTACCGTATATATTCGACATTACATCTTGACAGTTGTCACATCTCCAGCAATTTGTTCTAAACACATGTGTGCCATATGTGAACTTCTGGCTGATAAATCACTCTTTATCTTGTACTCTGGCCTCGTGGATTTGTCATTAGACTGTCAGACAAGCTATAAACGGGGACGTGTGTTAACAGGGAGGGACTAATACTCAAGGTTTGAATGTCCCCTGATGTAGAACCGAAGAGGAAACGGATAGAGAGAGAAATACTATGGAGTCCATGGTACGTCAGTCTGATGAATTCCTTCTGCTGGCCACGTCTGCTCACCTTCTGCTGCTTCGTTGCTGCACAGTGTGTGTGTGTGTTTTTGTCTCTGTGTTTGTGTGTGTGAGTTGTATATGCATGTGCTCGCATATGCAACATTGGTACATCTGTGAGTGATGAGCTGCAGTTTGGTGTCATTTATCAGCCGTTCCTTCAAGTGAGAAATCAGCAGCGTGAGACCAAAAACAGCACATGAAATTAGACAAAAATGCAGAAAACATTTCTGCACACACCTTTTTTTGTGTGTTCTCATAGACAGCATGAAGATCTCAGTTTGTTCTGCGTGCAACATTTTTCCCTTGAAGTTATTTCCAAGGCTTCAGCTTCACACACACACACACACACACACACACTTTTCTTCACACTCATCAAAAAGCATATTTTCTTTGTTCTTACCAAATGTTAGCAGAAGCTACGCCTGACTGAAAGCGCTCCTCCTTGTGCAATCGACCCAGAATAAATATTGTAAAACTAAGAGGAAAGTCACCAAGTCACACACACAAAGAGCTTTGCATAAGCTTTTAAATGATTACATATTTGTCAGTTGTAGGGCATTCAGGGAAGAACAAAGGAAGAAGATGAAGGTCGTGATAAAACCGATGTGCTGGAGCCGTTTTAGATAAAGCACTGGTGTTGAGAAGCTGATTGCCATGCAGGACAAGTCGCTGTCACCTCTCAAACAGAAGACAAACATCATGTTCAAGTGAGGATAAATGTTACTGAATGTTCGCTGGCACGGTCCTGCAGAACACGCTGTGTAAATATGCAGATGGAAGGGGTAGGAAAACCTAGAGGAATGTTTGTAGAAACGGGAACAGGAGAGGGGTTGGATTGGATTCGTTCACACCCTGACCCTGGAGACCCAGACCCAGCTTTGGAGAGGGGAAGACAAACTACGAGCGCTGGTATGTGCGGGTTTTTATGTGCACGTACGATGCACCTTCTCCCTGCATGTTTGTGTTAGGACTGCGTCTGTGTGTACTCAGGAGGTGTGCACAAGCTCGGTGAGGGTTAAATACTTGAAGATGTCTGCAATCTGTTTCTGAATGTGAAGAAGCTTCCAAAACACAATCTGACTGCCAGAAGTGGAAATCTTCTGTATATTAGATGTGACAGATTTCTGACTGTTTCTCATCTTTTATATTTACATATTTGTAAAGATGAAGGGATTAATAAGCAAAACAGACCTTTTTAGACACTATTAGTTTGACCTTTTAGGGGATTACTGCAGGGCTCATTCTGAATTCCTGTTTGCAACACATCTGGATTCACTGCCAGATATTTCACACTATTAAATTACCTAACTTTAACCTTAGCTATAAACAACATTGTTGGATGGAGGATAATCCTTAGTGGGTTTAGGAGGTTTTGCTTACTGCAGCTGTCTTCGGTTATTGTTTTCTGTGAGTTTCTGCCTTTATCAGTAAGTGAAACACAACTCCATAAAATTGATGTCAGGATGCCTGTGCTTTGACAAGCTCTTTCACTTCTCTACATTCAAAGACTTCTGCATTACTGTCCCGGTTTCTGACCGTCTAGTCTATTTGTACTGTTGTTGCAAACCTTTTCTTCCTGGAAGCTGCGATGTCTACAAGAAAACAACGGCCAAATCAGAGCGGGCACGTTCAAAGGCTCCAAAGCTCCAAGACTTTAATGGGACTCCTTTCTAAATCAATAAGTAATATTTTAGCTACAAAAGCACCCAAAAGCAAATGTTTCTGCATGTCCTGCTGTTATCTTTGAGCCTCATTTTGAGTGTTTTAGTTTCAAAATGTCTTGTTTTAATATATATTATTATTATTTTGACTTTCTATGTTCAGGTTGTTACAAAGCAACCAGATCTGTCAGGTCATCAGCAGCAGGTTGGCTTTCTGTTCCCAGAGTGAGAACCAAACATGGATGCAGCGATTCCTTTTAATGCTCCTGACATGTGAAACAAACTGTCTGAAAAATGCAGCTCTGCAGAAACTCTCAGCTGTTTTTAATCACAGTGAAACAATTCAATCTTTCTTCATTTCTTTTTTTTCATTTCGAAATTTGTCTTAAAGCACTTTGAATTTACCTGCACGTGAAATGCACCATACTAATAAAGCTGCTTTGTCTGTGTTTAGTCTTTTGTTTGATAATTGCAGCAAAATGAAATGAGTTTCTCTGCAACCATCAGGTCTGCGTGAAGTCTCACCGACTCAGAAGAGCCACTACTCAGATTTGCTTAGATGTGTAAGACATCCATAGATGTGTTACTAGTAATGACACATAGCACAAATAAAAAGCTGTAGCACTAAACTCCTATCACATCACTATGTGTCATGTAAGCGTCATTTCTGCAAAGGCCAGTCTGATTAAGTGAAAATGTAACAAAAGTAAAAAGGTTTTAATTCAGACAGTTAAGGGAGGTTTTGGTGCAGCGTGTCACTTTTTTTTTTCCAATCAGAGGTTTGAAAAGGAACAGCTCTTTATTTTTACTAAAATGAAACAAGTTTAAAGGAGAACTTTGTTGCTGATGTTGTTACAAAAGGGCTTTAGTTTAGCTATAAAATACAATATCCTGTCAGAAAATCACAATCTTGTTACAATATTGCATACATTATATTAATTTAAGATATATTGTATACATTTTATTATTAACAAAGTAATTAACTAAGAAAAAACACAAAGAACTCATAAAAATGTGCCATGTCATCACAGACTGCTCACTCATCCAACTGTCCTTTCATGTTTATCCACATGAATCATATTTACAAGAGGCTGAATCAGCATCACAGTTGCTATAACAGTTTCAGATGTAAATCTTTCTTTAGTAAAGGCCTGGTGTATCTGATGTGGTGGAAAAGTTCTTATTTTGGTGCTGCTTAGTTATTTCCAGGTCATTTCATCTAATTGGGAAGAATCCCAGACAAACCAGACCAGATTCCCTACATCACCCTTACTGGTTAGGTCCGTCTAGATGCAACGGAGCATCCTCTGACAATGCAGAGCATGTTGTGTGTAAACTGTTTCTGACTGAATACACTTGAATGTGAGCATCACAGCTGAGCGTCTGCTGGAAATGGAGAGGTATGTATGCATAAACATCAGATTTCATTTCCTCCCACAGCACATTTATATGTCTAGAATCATTGATGCCCATGGAACACACACACACACACACGCACACAGAGCAGTTACTACCTGACAGTAGGAAACTTGTCATCCTCACACACACTTTTGTGTGTGGACGTTTGAGTCCTGTTGGATAGCAGTCACCAAAGCAGCTGATGTGCAGGTAAAGGAGCCTGTAACGTACAGGTAGATCCAAACACGTGGCGGGACTTCTGCTTCATGGACTCTGGGTTACACACCTCTGCACTTTTGGAAATCAGGTAATTATATGCTTTGCTTTGTATAAACTTTAATGTTTTATGGCTGATTTTTAGCGCTCTTGCTTGATGCTTCTTGTGAAAAGTTTAATATAGTTTCTTTGTTCTTGTGGCTTATGAACGGTTTACGAGTTAAACTGAACCTTTATTTGTTCTTAAAGCCGTCTCTTCCATTTGTCTTGTAATAACACATCGATTTCATAGACAGAAGTCTGTGTGGTCCCTATAAACAGCTTTTTCTCTCTTTATTTTTCAGACAGAAGGTTGTTTTGGACAGCCGCTTCTCTTTGCTATGGGATGTATTTCTCCTTTTTATTTTAAGACCCTATTTAGAAACCGCAGCTAACTGTATGCACAGAAAAAAAATCATTTTGATGCCCATTGTTGTGACATTTCACGTCCTGACATTTGATCTTTAAAAATCCAATAAGATCACATAAATCTGATAACAGCAACGAATGAATTATTTTTTAAAATTTATACCATTATTGTCATGTTTTATCCTAATAAACTATCAATTCTTATAGTTAACCGCTAGCCTGCCAATTGTATTTTTCATTGAGGTTAGCATTAAGCTAACATGTTGCTTTTTATGTAACTTTATTATCGAGCCTTTATTCTATTGCATCGTACATCTATCGATCAATATGTATTGTTGAATAATCGTCCTTTGAGTACCCCAATGTTTGACTTAAACTTGAGGTCAATTTAGTTCTCATCAAATTTTAAAGAGTTATGGAGGGTTTTGGAAGTAGTGTTGTGTGAAGTGCTTTTAGTGTGTTAGAGAAGAACGTATCGATCAAACCTAGAGCTACTGTGAAAGACCTGAAATAACTCCAGAGGTTTAAAATTAATTTTATAAGCATAATGTTTCCTATCCTCACATTTTTTCCCGTGAAGAATGCCATCACTGCGTGCAGTGGCAGCCGCAGAGTGATGTCATCGTGTAAGATACTTGTGGGTACTGACTGCTCTTTTAAAAGATTCAGAAGATGTAAAATGTTTGTGCTATTGCAGGTTTTTCATTGATTTTTACTGTCTTGCAGTTTTAGGATAAACACAGTGTACACAACGAAGTGAAGCAGTGGCGACGTTTTACAGTCAATAAAACCATAGGTCCTATCTACTCAAACCACATTTAATTTTTGTCTGATCTGAGTCCAGATGTTCTGTGTCCTCGTTTATGAACAACTTAAAGAATCGATGGAGTTTCTTCATCAATATTTCATTCAATTTACATTTGAGTCCAATAAGTTGAAATATCTTTGGTTTCTGAAATTTTTCAAAATATTTCATGTGATTTCTTTTATTGGTCTGCAAAATAACAACAGGAAAAAAACTATAAGCTGAATATAAGTTAATAAAGACATAAGATAACCTGAAAAAAATGGGTTTGATGTCTTCTTGGACATCACTTCCTACATTGTTCCCAGGATTCAAGAATTTTCAGATGACTGTTAAAGCGCTTCTAAATGCTCTCTAAACTGCATCAAATAAAGGCTTTTATACCAATAAATTAAATTCAAACACAAGTTTTTTTTTTTTTGGAAACAAATCAGATTTTCCCCAAACTCTAAAGCTGTTAAATAAATCTCTTACTGAACATTAACTTTCAAGTTTAGTGACCAGTCTTTGGAGGCCCAGCAGTAACCAGAGCCAGATATATCAATTCAGCCTCTGTTGGGAGCAGAAAATTCAGAGAGGAATGTACTGAATGCGATTTCTTTCAATTAGGTATGCTTACAGGATCGGTGGGTTTGATTTAATGACAAACCACAGTGGAGTGATTGAAGACATGCTGGAGGAAGGAAGGCTGAGAGGTTACGGTGAGGAGCCGATGCAGGAATGCAGAAAGAGTTAAGGAAGAAAGAATGAAGAGGAGAAAACAGAAAAGAAGGACAGAGGGAAGGATAAGGGAGCGGATGAAGGAACGAGATGAGGGGTGGTGAGAGATCACAGGACAGAGAGCTTCTTTGACAGCTAATGTGACATGCATGATGCTGGTTAGGCCTGAAGCTAAATTCCCAGGTCAGAGCTGTGTGTGTTTGGAGAAAAAGAAGATCAGTGTATCAGCATTCACAATCACAGGATGCTGCCACACTGTAAATCTGACCCACACAAACAACCACACATGCACATCCCAGTGACGGCAATAACATCTCAAACTTTCCCAGAGGTGCGTCGTCTTAAATATAAATCTCATCGTCTTTTCTCTTTAGGAAAAATACTGAAATTCTCTTTTTTTGTTATTATTTCTGGTCTTTATTTATTTTTTTCATTGGAAAAAAGAAAAGCCTACATCATTGCATACCAGTGAAGGTAATGAGTCAGATTAAGATAATACGGCGCAAAAACAATCATGGAACAATTAAAACCTCTGCAATAAGCCCCGTTATTGATTAGTATAATACACAGCTGAAATCAAATATCAGTAGTCTAAGAGCTAGAAAGAAAATACTCATGACAACACATTTAAAGGTATTTATGTTGTGAATTTCCAACAGCATGCAAAATGCTCAATACATACCTTTTATTGTTAACTGAAAAAACACATAAACAATACACAAATATGGGCGTCAAAGTCCATTTTGAGCTTTGGGTGAGCTGCTGGAGTCTCTGCAGGTCAGACATGCTATGCAGAGCTTAATGACAGATTCATAGCATCCAACAACATTCAATACCACTAGCTGTCTTTGTTAAATGACCCTTAATCTAAAATGTATTCAGTTAGGATGAACTTTGTCCTTGCTCAGTTCTCACAACCTGATGTTATTTGCATCGGTGTGTGTTTCTCACACATGCGTTACAGCTGTGGAACTGCATTGAGTCGTGTGTCGAACAGGGAGAGCGTAGCGCGTCATTAAAATGAGTTTCCAAAGCACACATCTGGATACGTTGTATAACGTCTTGCATGTGAGAAGAATGAAGCCTTCCTTTCGGTTGTTTTTTCCTTCATCTTTTGTTTTCAGCTCCTCTTCTCACACCTCGGCGTGCCTCCTCAGGCTGTGCTGGACTTATTCGTCAAGCGGGAGTTGCTCTGTTCAGACACTCGTTCATTGACCTTAAGCTTCATACACGACGGCTTTTCATCCATTAACATCTCTGCGGGTAGGCACCAGCAGCAAAGACAGGACTGGAAACAAAGACAAAAACATCAGAGAAACTGTGAGTAAAAGTAGAAGAAGAAAAGTCATGTTCAGGGTTGCCCCGACCCTTTTTGGCGCCCAGCAGCACCACCATCATTTCATATACTGTAAATATAACAAACCCTTGCATTTGCATTATTTGCAGTTGTGTATAATACATTGGTGTCATTCTGGCTGTAGTTTTAACCTTAGTAGTTTCAGGCTCTCAGGAGGCCCCTTAAAGCTCATTTCCATCAAGATGTCCGACTCTGTTTGGGACGGTATGCATATGCGGCCCCTGCCCTGCCTTTCCACCTGCAGAACTTTTAGGCAATTTTAAACTGCATCCATAAGGTGCATACTCGAGTATTTAGTCTTTTTTAAATCTCCTGAATCCCTATGTGTGTTTTCTTACCCCACCTGCAAAAGGGTGTGTGTTCTGTATTGTTATGTGTTTGTATTTGTGTATTCTCGATTTGGGTTGTACTGGTAATTCTGTTCTGGCTCCATAACAATAAAGTACTCTTATACTTATACTCTTATGTTTTTGTACTTTAATAGCCAAAAAAATCTACCCAACCCATCGTTTCAGCACCCTTCATTCAGAGCCCCACTTTCACTTAAAGCATCAATAGTTGTCATTACTTCCTGTGTGATTTGGTAGAAAGAACAAAGCTGGAACAGCACCACGTTTAAATATCGGCTGGATATTGACAAATACATTACCTATATTTATTATCATAATTAGAGTTTAGACTTTAACATAAGTCAGGATGTTTCTGTGCAATGTCTACGTTCTGTGTGCAGGTCACACAAGTTACAACCCACAACTCAGCGATCGTCTCTCAGGAGGGGCGTGTGGCTCTCCACCAATCACAGCTCTTTATAACCGCCCCCGTGACAGCGTACGAGCCAATGAGGAGTCAGATGCTGCGGTCAAGCGAGCCGTCATGTAATTTAAACAAAACTTCTGACTTTTACAGAGGTTTGTGTTTGTGAGCCGAGCAGGACAGACACACGTCTGGAGGCTGGAAAAAACAAAATGGCCGAAGCTTTACTGCACATTTAAATCTTTTGTAACTCAGTTGTAGGATTAAACCTTTTAGCTTTACTCTTTTGCTCTCCTTATGTTTTCCAATCATCTTTGAACAAGATCCAAAAATATTTAGTTGTTTAAAGCTGCATGCCAAAAGAAAGACCGGCCGTCCTGCTCGCAGAGGAACTGTTTCTAAGCTGATACATATTGATCCCTGTTTGGCTTTTACTCCACCTAGCAAGTAAGACGTTATGGCAGCATTTATTGTGATATTAATATCAGTTGCATTTCAAAGTGCATGTGCATAACCAAAGACGTGGAACTACTTCTACCAGCTTCTTACCCTGAAGCAGTTCTTGAAGCGCTTGCTGACCATGTAAAGGGCGATGGGGTTGATGCAGGAGTTAATGGACGCCATGTTGATGCCGATGTAATCCAGAACCAAAAAGAAACTACAAAGAGTTATGAAGACATGCATTAGTGTCCATCTTTAATTTCCAGAAGCAAGTCGTTTGTCTTCGAAATGATCACGTTTACTTTCCCCTCCTTTCTTTTGAAATGTGTGACACGTACAGCACATTTCCTTTCGTACCTCAGCAGCTCGCAGCGGTTCGGATCCTTTTCATCATAGATGGTGAGCTTCAGGATACGGCTGAGGTGGAGAGGAAGCCAGCACAGAGCGAAGACCAGAACCAGACAAAACACAGTCTTCGCCACCTCCCTCCGCTGAACACACACAAACACACATTAATCATGGCTTGGCACTGAAATGACTGCAGTGACATTTTGGTCTCAGTGGTGTTATATATCATTAGAAACACATTGTTTTCCATAAAACTGATCATAAATCAAATTAAATTAAATTAAAAATGTGTCACAAATGAGGCTGAATTAATGGCAATGTCTTTAAAAGTGTTTTTTTGCTGTAAATGTGCGGCTGCTGTGAAAAGGAGTATCACACTTCATTGGATCATTATTATGGCTTCATAAAATGACAGCTATCGTCTGACCTGTTTGAGGTGGTCACTAAGCGCAATCTGGACACCATTCTTCTTCCTAAGCATCTCGCAGGTCATCAGGGTGTAGAAAACAGCTGTGCAGGCCAGTGGCAAACAGAAATATGCACTGAACAGCCACCAGTCCTTGGCTGACTTATAAAACTGCACAGAGAGAATAAAGCAATGGATTATGCACAGACATCTGTGCTGGAGAGCTCGAGCCGAGGAGAAAACAGCTTCCAGCCTGACCTGGACTGAAGCGGAGAACTCCAGAGCGTGTTTCAAGGTTTTTTGACTTGCTTTTAAAATTGATGAATCAAAAGAGCTCGGTGGAGATGAAGCTGTTGCTTCATCAGGCTGATGGAAGGTGCTCCAACACACACACACTTTATTTTCTTTTACTTTTACACTTTTTCTGTCAACCTAAGAAAGCAATGTTTGGCAAAGCCATAAATTCTTCTATGTAACCTCACAGTTAGTTATATTTACACACAGTCTGCACCTCATTTTATTTGTGCATATGCATAATTATGTGCACAGCTGTGTCAATAGCAGGGTGGGGGGGGGGGGGGGGGGGGGGGGGGGGGGGGGGGGGGGGGGGGGGGGG
>JBAMHV010000008.1:4750265-4761349 GCA_037177535.1 Pseudomugil gertrudae
AAAACAGTTGGAACTTCATTTTATTTTTGGAGGGGCAGAGTGGTGGGAAAAGTGGTGTAAAGAAAAAGGTCCCCCCCCCCCCCCCCCGCCCCCCCCCTGCCATGGCTGCTGTGTCTCAGCTCACCCGCATGAATTCTGATTTCTGCATGGGGTGCAGCAAACAGATTCTCAGGTAATCCCCTTTGTAGTCCATGCTGATCATATCGAAGGCTATTGCTTCTGGCACAGCTAGGATGATGGATAATATCCAGATAAGTGCTATCTCGATAGCCATCCATTTTGGGACTCCAATCCCTTTGATTCGACTCCAAGATGCCACAGCACGATACCTGGAAGACGCATCACAATGCAACCCGGAAATCCAGCAACGTTAGAATGAGTTAGATGAGTGGGATTCATTGGAAAATGCACAATTGTTTCAGCAGTTTTGTACCTTTTTCTTTCCAGTTACGGACATGCGGGAAACAAACATAGAAGAAAGTATTGGTTTGGGTTTTGGCTGCATACCTGTCAATGCTCAAAGCACACAGACTTAACACTGTGATCCCCACCGAGGCTTTCTGGACGAACGGCACCAGCTTGCACAAAGTCACCCCAAAGGGCCAATCCTCTGCCAAGAGCTGGAGACAGACAGGAACAAAAACAGTTGGTCACTACCTTAAACCACTGCAGGCAACAAAGCACCCCGCCTCCTCCTCCCATGTTTTCCCCGCCATGGGAATATGAACCTGAACTTCTCTGTTTCTGGGAGCATTTAGAGCTGTAGTTTTTTTGCTTTTGATCTATTTGTCATGTATAACGTGGTGGTCTTTTCTTTAAAAACATTCAGTGGCCTGTGTACAGGGCATCAGTTTGACCTCCAGGCACCGTACCTGAATGAGATATGGTAGCTACTGAAGATCAAAAAACAACACTGAACATATAATTTTAAGCTTTGTTTGGATGGGTAGCTGGAATGTGAGGGAAGGCAAATATATTGAAATCATATGTGACCCTCTATCTCTTCACAGCACCCCATCCGTCCTGCCTCTGATCTAGAATATAACTGCAACCAGTTGTTTTAACGTGCCCGCTGTCTTACTCAAACATCCAGACACTCTGGTTCTCTCTGGGATGTATGTGTGTTTGTGCTTATGGTGTGAGGAACATGTGCTGTGTAAAGACACAACATGGTCATAATATTTCAATGTGGACATAAAAAACTGGCGTAACAAACAGAACAGGAATGTTGCATGCAGAATGGGGGAATTTTGGTCTGCCTGCGGGACTTTATGGAATAGACTGGGAATGTCCCAACATGCTGGTTTTAACTAACATTAGACTCACATCATGTTATCCTGATTGGGCTCTATGTGCTCTACTTTGCTAATATAACTTTATTCTCCCTTTGCTTTCCAGTGCAAAGCTTTGTCCTTACTCACTATGTCCTGTAACATGCTAGTGATGGTTCACCTCTTTTTAAAGATCTTAGCTCGGTTTCCTTAGAAGTGTCAGTTCCCTTTTTATGAGTTCATTTTGTGTTGGTCAACTTTTTATTTTTATACCTTATTTGTTACAAGAAATGGATAATTATTCTTGTTTAACATAAAATCTTTAAATTAACTGAACACAGAACTTTTTAAAATATATTTCACTACTTCTGTGCACAGCCTTCAGCCACTTGCTTTAGCTTTCATTCAAAGCCATCTCCCCCAGCTCTTCTAGTCGCTCTGTGCACCTGAGCGTACCACTACGCTTGCTGTTGTAACATCTGCTCCCTCACTCTGCATGTTATTGGCCCATCAGAAAGTCCTGCCACAACCTGTGTGGATTCTCCACAGAGTGAAGCCTGATCAGCAAAGGACTCGTCTTTTTTCTGGTGGGTTCTTTTAGTTAAAAACAAAGAAGCATTTCAGAACCGTAACAACAGATTAGAAGCATGTGCCAGAAAGCACCACAAAGACGGCGCCTGCATACAGTTGCCTTTACATTTCGCTTGCTTGGCTTGGAATAGTTCCATTATTTCTGGACAACATCCTGCAAATGTTTTGGAAAAATTATTGAAGTTAAAGGGTTAAAATGTCCCCAAAAATCCCAAAACAAACACAAAAAGCGACTTGTTTGATTTTCAAGCTGCTGACAAAGATAAATCAGTTAATAGGCATAACCAGCCTTCATCCCTGGTATTCTGACTGGAATTATTACCAGCAACTGGGCTAAATAAATATTTCAGTCCTTGTAAAGATGTCTGCATTAACATGTGTGCAGAGATAGTGTGTAAAATGAAACGTATATAGATGAAGAAGGGAAATTAGCATTGTGAAAAATGTCCAGAGCAACATAGTGAAGGCCAGAACATTTTATTTTAATGTTTCTATTGTTCTAACAATAATAATGTTATCACAATATCAACATTACAATATTTTTGTAAATGATGTGCTGTGGCTTATAATCACATTCTTTACCTTTACTCACCTTGTAAACGTTGATGGGAATGCCGATGATGATGTGCAGCAGGTCTCCCAGTGCCAGGCTGCCAATCAGTATGTTCGGTCCATTCCGCATGCACTTATTCTTATAAATGATCCTCAGCAGAGTGGAATTACCGATGATACCGACCACAAACACCAGGCAGGAAACCACCGTGTTGATATACTTGAAAGTGTCTCTGATTTCCGTGGGCCCGGTGCACATGGGAGGCAGGCGGCGGCGGGGCATGGTGATGTTAGGCCTCACCGGACCCTGCACCTCCCTCTCCACAAGCCCAAATCTCTGGGTGACTGTAAGAGGGGCCTGGGGCATTTGTTTCTTTGGCTCCAGCTGTCCACTGGCTGTAAGAATGTAAGCTGCCAAGAGGAGTAACTCCAAGCAGCGGAGATGAGTCTTCATCCTGAAGTTTGATTTTGAGTATGGCTTATATCCAACAGTCCTGCAGCTGATCCTCTTTAGTGCTCCTGGAACACAAATTGCAATAAAGTGCTGTACAGAGACTTGTTGTTTGAATATTTTTCCCCTGTTGAGACCGTACTGACACAGAGGAAACGTATATTTATAAAAAACATGACCGGAAAAAGTTAAATCTGCTTTTCATGAAACTGTGCAGCATAAAATAGGAAGAACCCAGAAAGTTTGCATCCATATGTGAACTCTAGATATTACCCTGACCCACTGGGTCCAGTTTACCCAGGTGCTACTCATCAGGACAGTACACTCAACCAAGAACAGAAATTACCTTAAACATTTTCTTTCTCAGGTTAGAGGCCGCGTGTAAATAAATAATGTGGAGGAAAGAAGCGGGAGAGCCGCAACTGACTGGTATGAAAACATAAAATAATCAGTTTAAAGACAAAACTTTGTCCTTATATAAAGATATTATTTGTACAATTAGAAAGTCCTTACCTACAGCCTGTAAACATATGGGACAGACTGTAGGGCTGGTTTTGCTATTTCACAATGTCCTCGCAGCTCTTGGCTCATATATTTGATGCTCGGGATTATCAGGAGTTGTTGCATCTCAGAAAAATTTCAGAGGAGTTACAAATTAATTTCCCTGCCTTATTCAGATTTTCTACAAATATTACAAAGACATAATTGTTTCTGGCTCAGGATGGGTCTTTTCTATGCTAGCTGTAGAAGATATTACAGTCACCTGCTCCTCAGAAATGTTGTTCAGAGGACTGGAAGTCTGTCTTCAGCCTCTAACACTGAGGGAAAAAAGTTTTCTCAAAGCTTTCCTAATGTTTGAGTTAAGGCGTGTTTACCTGCGAGCAGGATTTATACATGGCTGTGAAGATTTTGGACACAAAAATGGGATGCAGTTACAGACATGAGTTATGAGGAGGCATGGAGCAATAGATAAGCCTTTGTAATAAGGTCCAGCAGATTTATTATTAAAACGTTGCCAGACAGGATCTATGTGTGAGTATACAAAATAAACACAGAGAAATATATATTGTGTTTTTTATATGTTAGGGAGGATGTCCAAATGTTTTCAACCAACAGGAACAAAAAAACATGAACTCTTAGAAGAGCAATTCTTACCTAACCACAGAGGAAGAGGTTCTCCACTAACTGCCTCTTAAAGCAAAGTTTCCCAGAAAGTCTCAGACCGGCAGAGAATTCCCAAACAGAGGGATGTCGTTCCAGTTCCACCAGTGGCAGTCCAGTCATCTCCAACCAAAGCTGTCCTCTTTGCCACGGGTGTCAGAGTACGCAAGAAGCTCCAGAGGTTGCGCTTTCTGCTCACTCCACCTCCAAACTGGCTGCTGAGTCTCAGAGTAAACAGACTGCCCCACAACCCCACCTCTTTTTATGTAGAGAGGGGGTCGTAGGGGGGTGTTCACAACTTATTCACCAAAAAGATGAGCTAATATCCTAAATCAGGTTATGAAGAATTAGATTACGTCTGTTCCTCTGACTCCGGAGTGGATTTATAGTTATTTTATTCATTTTACTTCCTAATAAATCATTTGTGTTTTTTTTCCATCATTTATTTTATGATCCATGTAAATGATGCAGACTGATCCTTTTGTTTGTGTCTAGTGTAGCATGCAGCCAAAAACAGCTTGCAAATCACGGCTACATCACAACACCCTCTTCTTCGATTAATTGCTCATTTATTCGTTCAGTCAATCGCTTAACTCAATTTAATTAACACGGCATATCCCAGCATTCACTGGGCGAGAGGTGGGGTACACCATGAGCAGGTCAAACAACCAGACAAACACACATCCACTACTAAGGACAAAGTCAAATGACTAATCAGCATCATGTTGTTGGGTGGTGGGAGGAAGCCCAGAGTATCCAGAGAGAACCACGCGAACACGGGCCACTGAGTCGAGGCTCAAACCAGCAACCTTCTCGCTGTGAGGCTGCAGTGCTCACCACCACACCACTGTGCAGATGATTATTATTAAACATAAATATGTAAATTAAATGTTTGCTGCATGACCAGTCGTTGGCCGGCTTGGATCGGAGGCCACGTGGTGGAACACAGCAAACAGCAATCAGTCTCCCGCCCTCTGGGTCTTCACATCACTCTGACAACGTGCGCCACACATGCTTCTTTTCTGAAAAGGATTTCAACATGCTGTGTTACAATGAGCCATTTGTTTGATCGAAACAAGGAACACGAGTGTTTTTATTTCCTCAAGGTTCATTGTAACTGACAGTAACAATGACAACTGAGCTATATTGTCCTTTTTCCCCTCACGAAGCGTTTTACTATGAAAATCTCAAGCTTCCTCTAAAGACTGAAGACTTACTGTCAAGTCAAAGTGACTTTAAATCACAATTTCTAAACATGTGAAGATTTTCTTGAGCCTTTAGCGCTCTAGCTGCTACTCTGATTGGATTAAAATGGAAATAGCATGAAGCTTCGAGTTTCCACTCATCTATTTGCCTCCTTGTCCCCGTGTCACGCTCAGGGTGTTATTCTGTTTCTCTTTGACTTCACAAAGAATAATAAATATGTTCGAAGTGGTTTTCCTGTAACACTTTCACCTTTTTGGTTCTTCTAAGTGCAAACTTTATAGCTAAGTGACAAACACTAACTCTTTTCTTTTTGGCACATTTTAGCATCTTCAGATTTTGCTCATGGGAGCCAGGAAAAGTGGCGGGGATATTAACAGGCAGTTGGCTGCAGCTTGTGCAGAAATCTCATAATTGCTTTGGCGTGTTCAGTTTGAGTCACGGTGAGGTAATGATAGCTGAGCATACTCGCAGAAATAGATACTTAGTTCAAATTTCCAGCATTTTCTCACCTGTGTGTGGTTTTTGGTTGTGATTCCTTAGATTTACTCCCTTCAGAGGTTCGGAGCAGCTGGAGTTCCCTTATGGAATAAGCTGTGAGAGGGGAAGACATCCTGGATGTCTCCTCTCCTGCCACATATCACAGAAATAAGCTATTTAAAAAGTAGATGGATGACCTGAGATGTGCTTGCTCTCCTTTCTCTGGACCACACCTGTACTGGCCTGGTGGTGATCCTCCCAGTGAGAGTGAAAGTTTCAGAGCAGGGTTTTCCTCACATGCCAGATGAGTGCGAGCAATGGATGTCTACACAAACAGCGAGACATCAAAGTCAACTTCTGTTAAGCAGGCTTTGTTTTTATGCCAGTGGGTGGAAGAAAAAGAGATGCTGAGTGTTTTAAAGGTCCTGTTTTATTCTAAATTCCCTTTCTAAAGGTTTTCTAAAAGTTATGTGTCCTCATAGCACATCCTGTGTGTGAGAGCAAAAATTAAACAATTCTCTCAACTATTATTTGCTTGGTTCACATTGTGTAGACTGTTTGCTCATGCCGGTGAAGCTGAGGTTTTTCATTATGTGACCTGAATGAAAATCAGGTGAGGTGGAGCTGGGATACTCTGAAAACCTGCAGGACTGTGTGCTCTAAAATCACGGAGCAAGTGCTAGTGAAAGCGGCATCCTGTTGCAAAGAGGGGCATGGACAGGCACTGCTCATGAACTTTTAAGGGTTCAGACACAGAAACAGAAACAGCCTGTTCTCAGTTTGAATTTGGGGTAATGCACGTCGAAAACAGTGTTGTGTGACCTTTGAACCATGTTAAATAGCTGAAAAACATTACCTTTAAAGGCATTGCTCACCTTTCTAAAAGGGTTAGTCTGCTTTACTTCTGGCTCAATGTGAAAACGAAGAAGATCTGTTCAGGTATTGGATCTGAGACCAAACCCTGCAAAGTGTTGCCCCCAACAACCAATTTGGTTCAACTTCTCATAAAGTAACTTCACACAAGTCATTATTGTTTTTCAGTCGGGTTTACGTCCTCCGATCTGTACACTGGTGGTCCTTCTGGAAAAGATTTTATCAATCAAAAGATATAAATCCTTAAAAACTATTTTCCCAATTAGCTTTCAAACCTCTTGTTGGTGCCCTTTGACTCTCGAAAGACCAGCAAACATTGAGGTTTCACTGGTTTCACTGTAGCTCTAGCATCAATTATTTACAGCAGATGGTTATCAGACCCCTCACATATTTTCATGTTACAGGTTTGTTCTCAGTTTTCTCAGTTCCTAGTGCATATCTCTGCTACTGTCTCGCAGTTAACCCAGTAATGACTTAAATAATAATTGAGAGAAGTTGGACGGATTGTGAGAAAGGCAGATTGTACCTCCTTTACCTTCCAACAAGGGTCATCTGCGGCTCTTTGTTTTGGTAAGGGATTAGGTGGGTTGCCAGAATAATAAGTGTAATTGGAAACATCTGTGCATATATGGCAGACATTTATTCTCTTTTCTAAACGCACATGCACATACAGCACTGTTATTTGTTTTGCTCATATCAGAAACCTTCTCTCTCACCCTGCTGTCCTCACATCTTCATCACCGTTTTAACATGTGTGCTCAACCTCTCCTGCTTGCAGCGATGTTCATGGCTGAACCACTGAAATGTTCTTCACGGCATGTGACGAGAAGGTCATCGCAATATCACGCCTAAAATACGAGGAGCAGTGAGCAGGCCTTGTGAGCGACGACGTAGTCCTCTGGTTCCCATCCAAGCTGCCCGAGGCTACGAGCAAGCAGCACGGAGAGCTCGAAATGACTCAGAAGGTTTGCTTGGTAATGAAAAAATATGTTTTTAAAATGAGTTTATTACAGGGTAAGATATAAAGGACTATCTGTAAGGCTTTGGTAATGTGTTTAACTGCTCATTACTTTTGCTTTTGACCTGTAAGTAATACTACCAAATGCTTCACAAGTTGTCACTCAAACTCTTGAGTCGGATCAATGATGGCCTTTCACTATTGTCCGACTTACAACCTCATCAATGTCCCGATAAAAGGGTTTAATCGTTTCAAGCACACAGTGTTTCATTCATTATTTTCAGCATTTTTCTGGAGTTTTACGGGGTGTTTGACCTGTGCCGGCTGATCTATGGAAAGCCTCCCTCATCTCGTCGAACATCTCTCAAACCTGGTTTCTCCACAGGGCGGAAAATCATCCTCAGTGCCTTTAAGCACAAAGAGGTGAATTGTTCTGAACAAGCGAGGATTCACCGTCGGTGTCAATGTGAGGGCATCTTCCAGCGCTAACACACAGCACAGCCCCACGTATTGATTCACAGCTGAGTTATGGGTTCATGTGTGTGTGTGTACGTCCACCCTTGTGTTTAGGAGTCACAAAAGGTGGATTGCTTACGCCCTGCAGTCTTGTGAAATGAGTGTTCGGTCAATAGAGAGTAATTAAGTACCACTTTATTGCAGTTATAAAAGAAGCAACTCCTGGTTGAGTCTCACCGTCTGACCCTCTGACTGCGTCCTTTTGTTTCCACAGCTTTTATTTGCATCTTGAAGCCACACTGAATATTTTAAAATGGCTCAATATCTTAAATTTAGAAAAGTAAAGAGGACAACCCTTTTTGGTTTCTTTTTAACCTTAGATGAGATGAGAGAGTTGCATATGCTCAATTCCTAATGCTGTTAAGTCATTCAGCACATTGAGTGCAGTTAAGTCTTAAAGTCCCGGCCTTGGGACATGACAGATTGTACAGTTTTGTCTCTAAATTGTTAATAAAGAACAATTGTAAGTAAATGTGCTCATGGTGTTCCCTGTTTCTGCTAAGAGCAGAGTAAGCTGGATTGTTGCTGGGGCGGTCATGTAGCAGCAGGTTTCTGTGTTCAAATACGCCTTTCTTGATAGAATTAGCTTTTTCAGTGTGTGTTAGACGGTGCAATGATTTACATGTTAAACTGAAGATTTTCAATTTGTTACACATGTAATGTAAACGTGCAGTTTTTCCCCTGCTCGTTAGACTCTTGCTCAATGGATGTATTCATGCATAAATAGTTTAGAAAGTAATGCACAAACACATGAGATATGTGGAGATAAGAGTTTGTGATGCTTATTGTGATGCTATATCATTTTCTGTTTATACAGTTTATGCCTGACAGCGTGCATTCATACTGTTATAAGACACACAGTACAATGTTTTTACTCACTACTTCCTTGAATGATGTTTGTGAAGATACCATTATTAAACACATACTAAATTAAAGATAATGAATCAAAGCTAAAGAGGAAGTCCAAAGCCCTCTGTTTCCAACCAGCCTGCACATTTTGATTTATTACTTTGGAAACTGAAAGATGAATTGTTCAACTCCAGAGTGGGATGGAAAATCTTTACTGGACAGCCGTGTAGGCAGCCTTCTGTTTGACACCAACCTGTAACGAACGAAGCAAACACCTTTAATGCCCGGTTACCATAGGAACCATGAGCAACCTTCAGAAAAGTTCAGCCTGAATGTCTAATCTGACCTCCGTCATAATGCACAAATATTTTAAATCCAAGGTTTTCTCATAAAGATAGGACTGAGATCCGCTGGTAGTCGTTAGAAAGTATCCTGTCATATCATGCCCTCCTTTCTCCCTTTTCTCTTTCATCTGCCACACATTTCCACCCCTCGCCTCCCTCTTTTCCTCTGACCATGCCTCTGCGCTTTACTCCCTCTAACCACCTCCAGGGCTCTGTTTGGAGACAAAAAAGGAGAGACTGTAACCTTCGGACAATCCTCTCTTCAACACGAGACACAGATGAAATGACTAAACTGCAACCCTCGGGCTGCCCCAGTACCTAAGATGGAGGGCATGTGCATGTCTGTTTTGCAATTGCCTCTGCATGCACGCACTTCATCTCCCTTAGGCCGTGTTACTCTTTGTCTTTTTTCTCTTTTATGACCCCTCTTGAATTCCTCACAATATGCTCTGATGTCTAATACATGAGTGAAAGAACACAGCGATAACAAGGAGAAAGCCTGCAGATTTTTGTAGAAGTGCCACACCAGGAAAGAAAAGACAAATGGAGGTTTCAGAGAAGATCTTATAAAATCTTCTGCTCTGCTGGAACAATATGTTCTGTTGTTGCTGTTCAGATATCAGAGCACTGGGATGAAATAACCCAGATGCTGAACAGGAAGCAGAGCAGCTCCATGTCTATGTGTAGCTCACGAGGTAAATAAACATAAACAGACTGTATTCTAGCACCTTTGAGCCATTTTGAACACTAATGCACTCATTCACTACTACGCCTCCACAGAAACTGGAAAACATACTACGATGCTCAGTGACAGAAAAAATCGGATAGCTTACATGATGTGTGTTGTGCTGCTTCGCAAATTAACAGTTAACATGTGACCATCGGAAACTTGTGTGCAGTAATTCAAATTACATTGATGCCCCTTCTTCCGCCCCCCCCATCTCCTATCTGAACCCGTCTGGCCTCTTTGTTTCATAAAGATATCACTCTGTCTGCCTCATTTATGCATATATCATTACTCTTCTCTTCCGTCTTACGTAAGAAATAATAAATCCTTTCTTTCTCTGTTGCCCTCCTCTCATGTCCCTGGGAGCTTGCTGTTTTTACTTGACATAAGCCCTCATGCTCATAACACATACAAAAGCCCCGGCAGCACTTTCTAATGGTTTAAGACAAACCTTCACCTTGGCCAAGGTCAGGCTCAGCGCCAAAGCCGCACTCAGCACAATAATATGGCGGTGGTGGTGGGGGGCAGTGGGGTCACCAGAGGAGAGTATCTTTCTTAGTAGCAACTTGCTCTGTAGACCCTACAGTCTGCTTAGAGTTACTGTACAAAGGATTCACTGTGAGGAAATGTGACTTTTACTAATTCAATTCCTCCCCCAGTCTCCTCTTCTGCCTCTTGTCCTTTACAAAAACTTTCACAGTTTTCAAGCCGGTTAAAAGAAATTATTACAGTATTTATCCTTCCTGCAGTGAAACTTAACGCATGATAGTCTTCACATGGTATAAGCAGCGTTAGAGCCACTCAGAGCATGTAATATGCCATAAAGGAGTCTCTGTGTCTCACACATTCAGTACAGTCACTCAAACGTTTGCATCTCCAGCAGCAGATTTACACCAGTACTGCTCACTACTGTGTCACAGTACTGGTTTGCATCTCCAGAAGCAGATTTACACCAGTAATGCTCACTACTGTGTCACAGTACTGGTTTGCATCTCCAGTAGCAGATTTACACCGGTACTGCTCACTACTGTGTCACAGTACTGGTTTGCATCTCCAGTAGCAGATTTACACCAGTACTGCTCACTACTGTGTCACAGTACTGGTTTGC
>JBAMHV010000008.1:4794373-4819382 GCA_037177535.1 Pseudomugil gertrudae
ACTAATAACAAAACCCAAAGCTTAACAGGAAACAAAAGAACTCAAAAAACCACCACCCAAATGTCCAAAACATGACAGATGCGAGCCTGCCCACTCAGCCACTGTGATCTCACTCTGGATGTGATGAAATTAAGTGCTCGTGACGTGAGGCCAGTATTGTTATAGTCACACTGTGATTGCCATAAATCCATGCATCAAACATCATATAAGGAATCTGCATGAAGACGTCATCAGAAATAACCGTTATTTCGCCTGTAGGTCCCACACACCCACTACATACACACATACAGGAGTTTATATTACCTGTATCTCCACATCCTGGATAAATGTCTCACAATGAGCTGCTGGTGCTGACCTTTCTGTGTTTGTACCACTTTCCAACCATCCTGGGAGCACCACCTCGTACCCTTAGCAAGGCCTGCAAAGATTCCCTTAGTGAACAAATGAAGCTCCTACAAATTAAACGTAACCAGACCTTGGAGACTGTCCTCAAGACCAGCTTGACCAGCACGAGGCAAGTTTTAGTCGTTATAAGATAGAGAGTGAGGGAGGCCATGACAATGAGCTGAGGTGGGCTGTGAACGTGCAGGGACAAGACCATCCATCTAAAAAAAACAGCAGATTAAGCACACGAAAGACCTTCAGAAGTTACTAAATGTGTGTAACAACCAGGAATATTAGTCCCACAGCTCCCACACACACAATCTGCCTTCTTTTTGTGATAAAGTCCTGAAATGTTGGGGTGAAAACTCTTCTGCAGACCCAAATGAAACCTTTAAAAACTCTAAAACTCCCTTCCTTTACCCTATGAAGCCATATTCAGACCATATGCAACACTTTGCATAATACCCTGTTGTACACAGTCTGTCTTGCTCCCTAATGCATACCAGGAAGCAGAAGACTTCACTGCAATCATTTCCACCTATCACATGGTAATAAATGCTAAAAAAAAAAGAAAATAAATGAATGAAATATTTTTTAGAAATATTGAAGAGCCAAAAAACAATCTGAGATGAAACAGACTGGACATTTCTCCTGTGTCTGCTTGAGTCAGTAATGTTTGCAAACTGCTGTTTGAGTTCACGCTTTCAGCCCATCTGTGTGTCTCTGTGTGACACATGATGCGCTCAGCTCTGCCTGACTGTCCACATGCATTTCAGACAACATGCATGTGTGTGAACCGTTGCAGGGAACTTTATAGGACCAGACCAAAGCAGCTGTGTGAACCATTTCTGTTATTTGCACTTTAAAATGGAAAGTCTGAGTTGTGTTTGATGCTCTGCTGCATTCTGTGTCTTTCTCTTCTTGTTTAATTCGCTGTGATCATTGTTCTGGTTAAGACGAGCTTTAGCTGTCAGACTTTAATTTAACTCTAATATATTCTGGTACACAGAAGAGTTTGGGTCCTTTCTGTAGATGCAGGGGTCCAGATATTGGATCCAAAATCAGTCTGAATCGTCACAACCAGACTTAAAAAGCAACTTTAATGTCTTTTTAAAAGCATAAAATTCTCCTCTGTGGTCTTACAGTAACTTCTGTTTTTCTCTTAGGTTGCTAAATAAGTAGCAGTTGTTACAAAGTATCTAATCCAGAAAAACAGCACGTGATGTTTGTGATGAAATGCTGTGTTTTGTCACTGAGCATCATGACTAAAGGTCTCCACTTTTCACCGTAAAGGACTAAATGGTGTGTTTAATTAAGTTGAAAATGGTATTTGACTCTGAAACCATTTACAGGCAGATGATGGAAATGGCCCAGTAAATCTTTTTAACTTGATGGGCAGCAGCAGTAGATTCTCAGAGGTTGTTGCTGATGTCTTTCCTCCTCAACACTGTAAGAATATACACCGTACAACATATTACAGTCAGGCTCAAACTCACTGATGAAACATTAGTCTGGTTAATTCCTGTGAAAGAAACATGTTTTAACATATTTTGGGGTTTATTCTTATTTAATAAGTAATTACACAGCTTTGTGTCATGTTGTTTATCTGAGGTTAATCTCGTGGAGCTGAAACCTTTATTTGTCTAATTATGACCCAACACAAAAACTGTGTAACCGAAGCCTGGTGTCCTTTTCACATGACTGCATCTCAGTATCCGTGTTTGCATTTATATTTGTTTTTCATTTAGTTCTGATGGGAATTTTGATGCAAACTCAGGCCTGTGTTTTCAGACTTCCTTTATTTTCTCTGAAAAGAAGGCAGCGGTTCTGTTTAAGGATGACTGAATGCATGTCAAATACCATCTTGTCAACAACATTACATAACAAGAGCTGCAATGTCTGCAAAAAGCAACGATAACTGGTCATATTTTTGCTTCACGGCATCGTGATCCTCCTGTAGAAGCAAAACTGCTCCTAAAACCTTTCAGCTGTTTAGTGAACTCAGTGTTCACTCAATGAATGTAAAAAAAAAGGTTAATTTGACCTGAGTCTTAAAGGCGTTTTACTTATATGAAAGCTGTTAAAGAAGAGCATAGAGGATAGGCCATAATTCCCAGTGCCCCCTAGGGTACATTTATAATAATCTCTGAGTCTTTTACTCGTTTAGGTCTGTATTTAGAGCTATTAACCCACCGTATGTAGCCCGTCTCCCTCACTCCTTCATTCTGCCTCTTAATAGCCTGGATTAGCCGCTGCTTTAATAGACTCATCCATCTCTTCTGTTTATTCACAAGTTTCACACACACACACTCTGACACACTTTCCCTCCATCTCCTTCCTCCCTCCATCTTCTTTGCTCATGGGCAATTACACAAACAAATGCAGTTTGTTTTCCTCTCAGGGCAAATGAATAGATTTATCAGCCCGTTCCTTTTTTAGTAGAAGGTCAGTTGTTGCATTATATCCTCACTGAGAAAAGGTGAAGTCACGCTGTGGCTCCGTCAGTTTGGCCAGCACATTAGCCATGCAGATTTATGGAAATTCCTGCTACAGAGCCGGGCCTCTGATTGGTCAGACCTTCACGCCTTAGCAAAGCCGGCTCAGACGTCAAAGCCGTATTTGCAGAGCTTGATAGAATTTTTTTTAATAAGAGGGGCAGAGAGGAAGTGTCTTTCTGTGTCTAACGTCGTCAGATGTACGTAAGTTCTGCACAAACACATCATTCTAACACAGCAATTTCCAAATGAGCATATTATGTTTCAGTTCACCCTCTCTTTTTCAACAGGGTGTGGATAAAGTGTCTAAAGTGAAGAGGGAGTTTCTAGATAAACGGATCTGCTGTAGGAAGCAGCATGGTGTGTGTCTGCGTCGACAAGATGTTCATTGATTAGCTGCCATTTTCCTAAACCGGCCTGTAGAACACAGAAGCAGCTGGCATCACACCCACACGAGCCCTCACATCATCATGTTTGACCCAGACTTACTGTAGGTGATGATGAGGGCTGCTGACGTACATGTTTCAACTTTCACCACCCCCTCGCCCTCCCCCGTATTCCATCCCCCTCACTCTTCCTCTCCCATCGTCGTGTTTTCTTTTGCTTGATTCCCCAGAGGGGGAGGAAAATTCCTCTTATCAGCAACAACCAGAAACATCCGCGTGCGTGAGGATAATCCCTTCCCGCTGACTGGCTCGGCAGCAACCCCCCTTTATTTTTTTTTTTGGTGCAGGTGATGACATGAGGGGGGTGTTTTAGAAAATGCAAGTTCCCTTTAGCTTTTTAAAGGTTGTGTCTTTCAAACGGTGCAGTGGTAATTACAACTTGAAGCATCTTAGAGTGGCATTTCAGAAAATCCATTAGCTGTTGGGTAATCAGATTACATTTACATCTGTCAATGCATTTGAAAGCGTCTCTGTATGTGTGTGTGTGTGTGTGTGTGTGTGTGTGTGTGTGTTGTATTAGAGTACCGTGACTCAGTGGGCTTGTCCAAGCACATCAATGTCACTTCAGTTCTTTCTGTCTTTACCAGTTGGCTCCTTTGAAGAATTTGCTTTTCTCATCTATATTTGCGATGCCTTGCATCATGTTTATGTGTGAGTGTGTGTGTGTGTTTGTGTGTGTGTCCATTCAGCAGAGTCACAACTGTCTTGCTGCACTTGAATAAAACAGCAGTCACTTAATTATAGGATGATTTTACATGACCAATCACCTGTCACCATCATCTAACTTCAGCATCCATTGGCTGCAGACGCACGCCTCCATCCGGAGCCGCAGCCACCATCACATGACCATGACTCTCTGTGTGTGTGTGTGTGTGTGTGTGTAGATGTGCAGCCCTGTTGCCAAAATTGAGAAGAACGTAAAACTCTCTCCCTTGTAGTTGCCATAGTAACCAGTGATTCACCGCATCTGGCAAATTATAGGGCTGTATTGAAGGGCGAGCGTGTGTGTGCTGTATGTGAAAGTGTGATGTGTGTATTGTGTGTATGTGATTGTGGGAGAGTGTGTACCTCTCCTGCATACAAAAATGGAGGTTCGGGTGGGAAAATGAAACATCTGATTTTTTTTCTCCATTGGTCAATAACACTAGCAAGACAATGAAAAAAACACACGTTTAGGTCATAATAGCAGTGATGTCATGTAAAAACCAGAGAGCAGCAGGACTTTTCTCATGTTTTATAACCTGCATGTGGATGAAGAAACACGCAGGGAAAAATGGCGTCTCCAAATGACCTCCAGTCCTGTTGGAAGGGTTTGTGTGCAGAGAGACAGCAGTGGTTCTACAGATAATGCAAACTGTGCTGGAAATGTGCAGGAATTCCCAGTAATTTATAAAAAAAAATCCCTTTTCTGTCATAAAAACCAACGAAGAATGACCAGCTGGAAATAAATGTCCCTCCAATTATTTTAGCAGGAGATAGCGCAGTCATAAATGTGAAACAAATCAGTTTTAATAATCGGCTTACACACACACACACACACACACACACACACACACACACAGGTTATGATAAACTGATTTAAAATAACTTTACAATGCTTAATTAGCATCTTCCAGTCATTATATTTTGTATGCGTTATCAGTGTTAATGGTTGCTCACTGGTCTTCATCTGATCATTTAACCATTTTCTGCAACTATATTGATATTTTTCAATAAATAATGTATAGGTCAATTTTTGCATATCAAACACATTTCTGAAGGTTCACTGTATGAATATGAGCATTAATCTTTATTTTATTATTTTTTTGGATGTTTTGATAAAATGATGCTCTTATAAGTTCAATCAGCGTAATGTGGTGGTGAACACGTGGACCCATTACGTGTGGCTCACGTTTACCTCTCTGAATTAGCAGGTATTAGACACCTGATCCCCTCTCCTTTAGCTTTATGATTCTGGCGGCGGACGCCTCTGGACTTGTCTCGGCTCTCAGTGTGGCAAGAAATACAGTTTAAAACAACTAGACATACTAGTTTGTGCTTTCTGTTTTAGGTCTGATGCTGTTTTGTTGCTACTTTTTGTTTCTCTATAGTTTGAAGTGTTTTTCCTTCAGTCAGCTGGGAACCATTAAGGTGGAGGCATTTGTAGCTGGTGACCTCTTTGTTTTAGGTTTGGATTGATGCATGAAGACTCCACGTTCTTCAGTTTGCTGTGAAGTGTGTTTAATCCTTACCTTAGAGGCTGCTCTCCACTGTTTCAGCTCATCTGGTTTTATTTTGATGCAGTTATTTGGCTTTTTAAAATGAAACACTTTTTATATCTACTTTATTGACTTCAACTATTTATTACCAAGTTTCTGTATAAAATAGTTTCACCTGCCTCGGGTGGTGTTGTCTGGCACGGCTCTATAATAAACATCTAAATTTCATCCTTTGCTTGCTTGGTATTGATTCCACCGTTCACCATCCTTTACCACTCCTTCACACTAAGCAAACATGGTATCTATGATAAAATGAATGTTAGAGTGTGTTTGCATGCATATTGTATTACATTTGTCTTTTGGCTGATAATACATCTACAGTGGTCACCTATTTAACATCTGTTTACTTGTTTATTCATGGATAAGGATGATATATAAGTACGTTTGCTGCTTCAGGAGACATCATTGTCCAATCAGCTGCCACCCACTGCAGAATAAATACTTACATAATTATACATACTGTCTCATTATGTGTCTCAGCAACAAACAGATTAAATTTATTATTAAAGGCAAATAAATAAATCTGATTATAATGCCAGCAGCACATACAGAAAGATGAAAAAGAGGCATGTTGTCTTTAATTAACCTGAAAGGATTTGGAGATTTCACTTTACCAACAGTTCCAACTACTTGCAGAAGTTTGTGTGTGTGTGTGTGTTGTTTATTATTACCATTGCTGGTATTGTTGTTGTTATCCTAAACACTGTATAAAATTGTTGTTTGAGTTTGGTGGTGGTTGCATCAGACATTGTGTTGCTTTGTGGCAAAATGTGTTTTCCTTTTTTGTTCTCTATATGATATGATCTATATTATATTATCTCCTCTAAGAGACCGGCTGCGTCTGGCTATACAGTCATTTGGCAGACGCTTTTATCCAAAGCGACTTACATGTTTTTTTTGTTTTTTTTTAAACTCACACCCCTATAGGCACATCGGGGGCTAGTAGGGGTTCAGTGTCTTGCCCAAGGACACTTCAGCATGTAGTCAGGAGAAGCCTGGAATTGAACTCACGACCTTCCAGTTGAAAGACAACTGCTCTTCCACCTGAGCTACAGCTGCGTTGTGTTTGTGGCGGTGGAGTTGATTCATGTGTTTGTTCTGGGAAACAGGGTGGTTTCTTCTTCCCACTCCCTTTCAGGCAGACTTGTTTCTCTGTTTTTTTTATATATATAACGTGTTTTTGTTTGAAGGAGGACTGATTGTACATCTCCTTTTGTTATTGTAAATACAACAGCCTGAAATGAATAAACATGAAACTGAAACATTTGGAAATTAAGGACAATATTTGTTGCAGTTTTTCAGATAATTCTGTGTCCACAAATGAAAGAAATGAGTCTTCATCTTCATTATATCCCATGTTAATGTTAAATCTAGAAGCTCCACCTTGTGAGTACCAGGTTAGACACCGTTTCGTCCAACAAGATCTTCCCAGTCAGCTGCACATCCACGATGAAAGCTCCATCACATCCTTAAGCTGCCCTGTTGGATGTAGATGTGGTGACTGTGGAGGCCATTCAAGTGCAGTGAATCATCATCATGATGAAGAAAGCAGGTTGACATGGTGCATCATCCTGCTGGAAGTTTCCATCAGAAGATGCTACAATGTGCCCATAAAGGGATGGATATGGTCAGAGACAATACTCAGGTCGGCTGTAGTGGGTAAAACATGTTCAGTTGAAGAAAATATCCCCCAAATAATTACTACCAGTACCTCCAGTAGCTTAGCTGTGAATACAAATCAGGAGGGATCCATATTATCCCTTAGTTCCCACCAAGTTTTGTCCCTACTATCTCAGAATATTTTGCAGTCGCCTAACAGAATTTATATTTGCAAACATTTTGTGCTTTTTACAAAATAATTAGTACAAACTGCAACCTGTTCCCTGTTACTTACTAAAGAAAGGTTGAACCATTAAAAGAAAGTATTTATGTCAATGCATCACAATGAAACGTCCTGTTAGTACTGAGTATGAACAAGGTGCTCACATGGCTTAGTCATGTTTTAATCATAATCTGTGTTTTTATTACAAAACAGTCATATCATAAAGACATCGCCTGGAAATGACCCAGACAGACTGATGTACAGACATGTGAAAACCACAGTAAAGGTACATGTTAATGCTTTAGCAGAGTAACTGAATACATGACACTTTAATTACTACCATCTTATAGCAGTTTGCTTACAGGAAAAAAGAAACAAACAAAAACAAAATAAATACATCATTTTGACCAAAGTAAATGATGTAGAAGTGAAAACAGAGAAGAGCAAGTGCTACGTGTCTAAAAGCATTTGCAATGTGACGAGTGCGATGGGAAATGCTACTCTGATGTGCACAAAGACTGATTGCTGTGGAGCTTTATGAGAATCTGTTGTGAGAAAAACCCCAAAGCAAGAACAACTGTAATAACACTCCTGAAAATGAAACTCATCTGGCCAGACAGCATTTTTCTAATCGCATTCTTTGACCTCTGATGTCAACAAGTCATTTTGGTGAAAGCCGCCGCTGCTCACCGGATATTTTCTCTTTGTCAGACCCTTATCTAGAAACTCTATAGAGATGGTTGTGTGTGTGAAAATCCCAGTAAATCAGCAGCTTCTGAAATAGAGGCAGCCTGTCTCTTAAAGGTATGCAGATGTTCTCCAGGGACTTTTTTTTTTTGCTACGTTGGTTAAAATCTCCTTTAGACCTTGTTAAAATTACTGACATGCTCTATCACAAACCTGATACATCACTGTCCGATCATTTTTATAGACCCATAAAAATATATTAAAAGGTGACATGTCTGTTTAACTCATCTGCCGTTTCACTTTGTTTTCTATTTGTTTTTAAAAAATCTTTTTCTGATTAAAATCATATTAACTGTGATTAAAAAAAATCCCAATTACTGAGAAAAACATAAGTAAATTTTATTTTATAATGATCTGGATCCCTGAAATGATCCTGGGACCACCGTGGCGATTGGGCCTCCAATTTGGGAAAAGCTGGTTTAACCTGACACCCAGTAACTCTGCCGATCAGACCCACTCATCCCAGTGGCGTGGGTTGTGTTATAAACGAGGGGATGGATGTGTGTGAATGAGAGTACGGTGAATGAGAAGCATCAGAGTGACCAGAGGAAAAGAAATCAGGTAACATACTGCGTGTCTGGTGACAAAAGAAGCTGAATAAGGTACAGTAATTACAGACATGAGGCACTTTATTGGACAGTTATGTGTAACCTGTACATGTACCGTACTGGTTACAGTTGTTTTAGACTCACAACATTCGGTGCTGAAGCTCTGGGAAAAACCAGAAGCCATGACTGTGAAGAAAAATGAATGCCATATTACCGTACACACTCTCATGAACCCTCAGGATCCAGCATTGCAGGTTTCTGTGCTTTGGAGATGTGGCTTCGTTGACTAAATGCATTCAGTCTCTGCCTGTGTGATTGGTTAGATATTTATACTAACAAGTAGTTAAACAAATGAGCCGAATAAAATGACCGGTCTGATCACAGAATATGTGTTTTTTATGTGTTTGTCCATCTCAAATAGGATCATTTGCAGAGCTTAGTGTCAGTTCAGAGCAGAAATCCTGCAGGAATGCTACGTCCTCACTGCAAACGTTTCAGGTTAAGGTAATAGATGGTACAATGATCTCAGAGACTGTGACACAGCACACACAGAACGCTTCTGTGTTATGCAACCTCTTCACACAGAGATTCCACCAGACCGGTTTATACTGGTGCAACACCTGCGTTGGGTTGCTGAGGGCACTACTGCCCTACAGCTCTGCATCGGATCTGCTCTACATTCCGACCACAGGAACACAGCTACGTGGATGGAGTGTGATCACGTGGGTCCAGGTGTTTGGATGTTGTTGCTCAATGAATGTCATTGGCTGCCATTGTTGTTCTAAAACAGGAAATACTTGCCAGAACAGAAACGTACCATAAAAAACCCTATGACCTGTGGAGTTTACCGGCCGATATCGGCCTTTTACCCAAACTTGAATTTTTACACACACACACACACACACACACATCATCTGCATCAGTTACACACCATGCAAATATAAACCAGCCTTAAATCTTTTCACACTATTATTCACTACAGCTGTGGAAAGACAAACTGTTTGTGATCCTGCGTAGGGAAACCTTTTATAAAATCTGTTCCATGTTTTCAGAAATTTGATACATACGCTGAACCATGACTGCTGGTCAGGGAGACCACATTTGGTGGATGCTTCTATTATACCCAGTCTCGGCACCCTCACCTCACCTTTATATTTTTCTTGACATCCCTCTATATACTTGTTTTTAACTTTCTGAAGACAGAAAATTTTTCACTGAAATCTGAATAAAAATTAAAAGAAGCTACAGATTAAACCTGTCATTTATATTTAGATGATGCTCCAGCTTTTGGTTTACTCCTTTTACCCCCTTTTCTAAAAGCTCACAGTAAATTTGCCTCATCTAGGAACTAAATGCTCCACTATGAGCTCTTTGGCAGGTAGTTTATTTATCTGATCTTGCAGCTGAAAACTGCTGACAGCTTCCCCTACATATAGCAATGACAGTTGTCCCAGTAAACCTAAAGGAGAGCCTGCTAAAACACTATTTTGTGTCTGCGAACAGTAAAAGTAATTTCAGTGGATTTAAGCAGTTTGTGAATGCATCTAGTTATCATCTGTTTATGACTGCTTTTAGTTTATGAGGATAAAAGATGAGAGATAAACAGGTAGGATGAAGTGCATGCTGCGTTTAAATGTGATGACAGCACAGCTAGGCTGTTAGCACAACAGAGTGCATGCCTATGACAAGCACTTTTTTTTACAGTGGATAAACAGATCAACCTTGCTTTGTGTGGCTTCAGCACTTTCCTATAAATCACATGGGTAAATGGTCTGTGTTTAAGGTTTAAACACCTCCCATTAGGGAGTCATGTATGGCTGTCAGCATGCTGTATATTTTTAGATAGTTTGAAAAAACACACACACATATAACGCATGAATAAAATGTTATTTTCTTTCTATTTATGACTACATTTGGACATTTCTTCACCCTTAAGATGATGCTGACAGACTCTGACATCTTTATTTTCAATGCACTTTCAATTAAAGTCAGCAAAGGAAGGAAATTTATGAGCTGTGTTTGGAGAAAAAAGAAAAATGAGAAATAGCGTAGTGAAAATGCAAGATGGACAGCAGATAGAGGGAAGATGGAAGAGCAGAGGAAAACAGAAGAAGAAGGTGAATGACTGATGTGTGTGTGTCTGTGAGTAAAATGTATACAGAGAGAGAGAGGGGTGTGTAAGGGCGCCATTAAAGCCTTGTACCATAAATCTCTGACAGTGTGTGTGTGTGTGGAGATAACGGAGGGCTGTCTCTCTCCATTCTGGCTCTGTCAGGATGATTCATGCACCCCTTTTTTCTTCCTCGTGAAATATTAGAGAGGAGCTCTGTGTGTGAGAGCCCTAGCCAGTATGTGGCCAGCATGTTCGCTAAGTCCTCACCTCTTATCAGCCTTCACACTGGTGGGAGACTTGTGGCCACCTGGGAAAAGAGGTAAAATAACCCAGAAACACACTCACATAAACACAGAGAGCTGAGCTGGGAACATAGAGAAACACAGCTGACAGTGACAGCTCTCTTGATCGAGGGCCGCATGCTTGACAGCAGTGATTGATGACATAAAAGCCAGCACATTTCAGCGCTCCGCTCTTCATTTAGCTGACAGTATTTTCTTTATGGCACCTTGTGTTATGGTATCATAATCATGCCAGTGCCACTGGAGCGCCAGAGGAGTAAATCTTCATAATCTGCCTGTACCACGTGATGCACCAGGAGATGCAGCTGAGCTGAGACCCGTCTGTCTCCTTCACGCTGCTGCAAATGGACACCTTGGCCATCAGGCCATAGTGGTCAGCTGCAGGTGGAACGGACCGATAAACAGAGCATAAAGAGGATGTTTTTTTCTGGTAAAACACCCAAATGTAATCCGCTGATTGTGTTAACATTACTATTTAAAAGTGTGATTTATTCAGATAGATACCATGCAGGAGTCTTGTGCTGTTCCTAACTTATTCACATTTAAGTAGGAAAACATAAAAAATACAAAACAATTATTTTAATCCATGAAACGCAGGAGGAAGTAAAGTACAAAAGGCTAAAACAGAGTTTTTTTTCATCATCATAACAAGCTCTGAAGTCAGGATGAGCTGTGAGCAACTTCTGTTTTTAATAGTCTGAATCAAGGCCTGGAATCACTCCGGCAACCTTCTGGTTGGACAGCGACCTCCTCAGCTAACCCTTCTTTACTGTTTGTGTTGAGCTCTGGGCTTTAGGGAGAATTAGTCCCTGTGACCTGTTGTCACTGGTTTTCAGTCCAGTTTTTGTGTCATTTAGCACCGCAGTTCTCAGCTGAATTTCCTCGAGGACCAAAGAGCCACGGGCCCTCTTTCCCACCCTGGTTTTAAACTTTCATCAGCAAGTTTTTCACCACAAATGACACATCCTGGCTCAGCCCTCTGCTGTTGTTTGATAAAAACCAAAATGATAACAAAATGAAGGGGATACATGGCCTTTTTAAATCACACCAGCTCTGAACTGTTAAAGGTTCTGGGAGCCCTTCTGGTCTTTAGGAAACCAAGGTTGGAAACCACTAACACATCAGCCTTTTTCCCAGGATGACTTCTTGACAGCCATCATGGAGCTCTCTTCCTATGAGGTTTATTAAACAGCTGTTTTCTGACTTTTCTGGTTTAACACTATGGAGCAGTTAAAGGTCCAGATGCATTTATCTGCTCCTTTGTTAGATCTTTACTGATTTCTTTATCTTATCTCTATTTTTCATAAAGAAAATTTTATTAGTTTTTCTCTCAATACTTGATTTAGCTCTTACAGAAGAGTATTAGGGCCACTAGAAAATTTTTTAAAAAAAAGAAAAGAAAAACTTTTTTTTTAAAAAAAATCCTCAATTTTTTAGGTTTATTGATTTCTGACTCTTTTTATTCAGAATTCACTTCCCCCCAGTGACCCAAATACTTCATAGACGATTTATATATTTTTGACAAGATATATTTAAAGGGAAATAAACATCTTTAAAACAATATTTACTGTTTGTTTGTGTCTGTTATGTCACATTTATTGTAGTGAAAAAGGTTTGTAGCAGAACACAGTTTGTGTTCAGAGGTTTTGAGCTAAATTTTTACCATACCATGATTAAAAAGGTCCTACGTGTATCCAATATCATATGTATGGCACTAAAACATTTATGACATCACTCTCAGATATTTATCAGGTACTGAAGGTAAACATGTGTTTGTTTGTTTACTTCCGTCTTTCAAAGGACACTATGAGAACAAATACTGTAAAAATGTTCCTGCCATCTAAAGAGTGCATTATTGTGTCGTATTGCCTCAATTTCCAGCTGATAGAGCGGCTCCCATTTGTGGGTGTCAGTGTAAACTAAAGTATCCATATGTCAAGCAACCTCTTCATGTAGCCCTGCTTACTCGGGTTACTAGCGTATAGCATTCCAACAGTCCAGTGCTGTCTCGTTCATCTTCCAATGGTCCACTTATCTTCCCAGTACCCTGGTTCCTGAGTATGTGATGCAGACCTTGTTCAACTGAGAGATTCAATTTCATGTGGACAGGTAGTAGCACTAAAGGTCTTGCCTATAGGGTCTAAATGTCTCTACACATCAGTGGAGGTAAGTAAATACCTAGGACCCTTACACCTGCTGGATTGGAGGTCCTTCTGACCAGATTTATCTAAATCATCTTTCTCCATCCCCTTCACATGTTAAACTCTCCTGTATGTAACAACCCAATCAGTGAAATGAGGACGTCCATGTTTGAGGGATTGTCTATTCTGCTGTTGTAAGTGTAGTTTATTTTGAGGGATATGACCATTGAGGAGGACAATGTCATGTGATAGCAGAGACTGTGTTAAAGCAAATGCTACACAGCCAAAAGCGTTTGCAATGTGATCAATGCACACATGACTAAATGTTGTGGCGTTTGAACTAATAGTTATGAGAATAGTAACTTTGTTGTGAGAAAAGCACCAAAGTGAAAAAGGAAACTGTAAAGCTGTTGAACTGGCAATGTGGATCTGAAAGGTTGAACATTATAGCTGCTGTAAAAGGTCCAAAAAAGCAGGTTGCAGAATGGCATGGCTTATAAACCGGACTTCTAACAGGAACATCAGATCGGCTTTATGAGGCATCTTACTGATGATGTGAATGCATATGTTTGTTGTGGTTATTAGCTTTCAGTGGGATTTTCTTTTGAAGCATACTGTATGTATTTTAACTTCACAAAACATCCAGGGGACATCTTGTTAAACCAGTAATGTTTTATTACAAAGCATAATTTCAAAGTCATCATTATTGACATTCAGAGAGGCTCTCAATGAGCGGGAGGCTTAGTGACTGCACACGTAACGGGCTCGTCCATGGAGACATCTTCTGCTATGGGTGGACGGACAGCTGAGATGAGAGGCCGAAAATGAAGGCAGAGAAAAACTGTGTGGGCAAAAGCAGGAGGCACATGAATGGAACGGAAGGAAGAGGGGGAGGAAGAAACTCCCCTGAAACGGGTGATGAGTGTGAGGGGAGACAGAGATGGAGAGAGTAGAGAAAATGAAGAAATCCAGAGATGATGTGTGAGGAGATGATGAATGGGCCAAAAGGGAGACAGATGAGCTGTCTCAATCAGCGGGTTGGGGAGCAAAGAAATGGAAACATTTAGTGAAAGGAGCATGCGAGAAGTCGTGATGATGACAAACGCTGTAAAACAGCCAGAGGCTGGACTCATCCTCATAAATACAGTTCTGATTAAAAGTTAAGCATGTGTAATAATACAAACATGAGTCATGAGACCTTTTTATGAGGACAGAGTAATAAAACGGACATGTTATGGAAGCAGCTGTTTTACTGAGCATGACTGCAAATACAAGAGACTCTGAGAGGCAAATGTTGATATAATCGGGTCAAATACTCCTTTCTGCTACTTATTTGAACAGTTTTAGTTCTAAAATTAGAAGTTTTTAACCATTTTATGGAGCAGTTAGTGAAACACTGCTATGGTACATATATGGATAGATACCAGAAGCAAATACCAAGAGTCCAAAAAAAAGATCCCACTCCAAAACAAGCAAAGAACGGCCAAACAAGAAGGATCCAAAGTGCCTTAAAAACTCAGATGATGAGAAAATGAAGGAACTTTTATGAGAAAAGCAGCTATTGACAAAAGAGAGGAGCTGGAAAGCCTCATTGTGTCCAAACAATATAATGATAAGTGGATGAATACCAGGATGAGATGAATGATGGATTAAACTGAAGTTTTAATTATTGGTCCTGAAGACAAGAGAGAGATCATTTCACACAAACTGCAGAGTTTAAACCTGTCTCAGTGTGTGAGGAACCTGGGTGTTAATTTTGACTCTGAGCTGAATTTTATTCATCACATCAAAATGTCACAAAGAGGATTTTATCATTTAAAAAACATTGCCAGAGTCCGTCCATTTCTCTCTCTTGCTAGTACGGAGGTGCTGATGCATGCTTTTATCTCTAGTAGATTAGATTATTGTAAGGCCCTGCTCTCTGGTCTTCCTAAGAAGAGTCTCAAGTTTAGTTACTTCAGAACTCGGCTGCACTTTTTTTAACAGAGCAACTGTTCTATACATTGACATAAAGTGACTGGCACTGAGTTGAAAAAAAAAGACGTCACAAGATTCTTCTTATTGCTCATTTTGACCTCGATATGAGAGTCAGCACAGAGCAATAAATCGTTTAATTAAAAAAAATCCTGTTTAAATTGGAATAAATAAGTATTTAATATACTTTAAAGACAGTTTTTATTGATTATTTTGAACATTAAACTGCAAACAGAAATTAAAACAGCATCAAGGTGACTGCAGTTTATTTGGGTTGCAAGTTACTCTAAAAAAGTCCAGGACCTGCGTTTCTTTTTTTTTTACGTGTCTTGTCCAGCATCAAAGCAGGCAGAATGATGGTCTGGCTGCTGTATTGTGCTGAGCAAATTTGCTTTGCCAAGAGGATCATCATAGATATATTTATATACAGAGATCATCTTGATAGTCAGAATTCTTTATTATTTATTTTGGACTAATATGTGTTCCACATGTCAGCTGGGATTGGCTCCAGCCCCCCAGCTTTTTTATAAGAACAAAAGAGGTGATTAGGTTTACATTGTTGAAAGAAAAGAAAAAAAGAGAGATCGAAAGAAAGAAAGATAGAAAAAAGAAAAAAAATAATTATATATCAATTATGTAGGAATAAAGACACCAGATTCATGATCAGATAAGCCCAGCCAGGCCTGGAACTGTTGGAAGATTAAGTAGTCTTGGTGTCAGCAGATGAAAAACAGTTCCTGGAACAAAGACATGCATCATACAGCATGCCCGAGGATGTAATCAAACACCAAGTTAAACAGCTGAGCGTATTCTCCGATTTCACAATTTCAGGGTGTTTCCCCATATGATTGTTGAGTCATTTTATAAGTATTTCAGGTTGCCTACATTTATTATAGAAGTGATTTATCAAAAGGATTTCACATATTCATATAAAATCTCAACAGATGTAAAACGTACAGGAAAAAAAACAACATTTTAGAACTTTGAGTAAATTTCTACCTGCCACTGTGGCATTACTCAGCTTATTTATGAAGCAATTTTCAAGATATCTTAAGTAGCCTACAACCCAAAGTGCTTCACAGAATGAACAGAGACAAAATGAAAGAAATAACACTCATTTAAAAACTATCTGCAATCATGAGATAATAACACTAATAATAATAACACAAAATGCATAAAAATATGTCCAGGAGTAAAGAAGTGAAGAACAGAAATGGAGTTTCACTTATAAAGTCAAGCTTGTTCCACAGAGCAGGAGCCTAAAACCCAAAGCTTCTCATTTATATAGTTGAGATTTTGGTAATCCCAAGTAAACAGCAGTCTAAGAGAGAAGAGCTCTCATCAGTTTATATGGAGTGATGAGATCTTTACTGTAGTACAGAACTGGAGCATGAAGGGCTCTTTTATCTTTTACATTTTCATTTAACAGATTGTAAGTAAGTAAGTAAGTAAATTTTATTTATATAGCACCTTTCACAGATTAAATCACAAAGTGCTTTAAAGAGTGCAATAAAATTAAATATAAAGACATTTAAAATAAAATCAAAGCACTAATATAACACAATAAAAACTAAAAACTTCAACCAGGTCAACTAAAAACTTGTCTCAAAAGTGTCTTCAGCTGCTTTTTAAAAGAGTCAACAGAGTCAGCCTGTCCGAGAGACAGAGGCAGGGCGTCCCACAGTCTTCAAGGTCAATACAAAGAGGTTAAAACAGGTGAAGTGTGTTTCCTTTCTGTGGCTCCTATCTGGCTCCTCAGCATTTTGAGGGTCGGTGGGTTTTTTCTCTGAAAGTCAGTGTTGCAAGAGTCTGTCCCAGCTGCCATCAGGGCACATCTGGACAGACAACTTGTTCATAACATAGCCGACACAGAGATAAATAAAATATGTTTCTTCACACTCACGCTCAGAGTTGATTTAAAATCCCCACAAACCAAACTTTTGTTTGTTTTAGACCGAGGAAATCAGAGTTCCTAGTGAGGACCAACTTATTTTATAGGTATCCAACCAGGTAGTTGTGCTGCTTTGATAAGCACCACATCAGTGTAGTCTGTGTTGTAAGCACATCCATCCTATATACATACTACAAACATTAAATCAACACAATTATCACAAAGTAACCTCAAAAATATCTTTTAATTTATGAGATTTTACCTGCTAGAAATTAACATAAAGATGCAATCAATATGCAATCAATCTCTACACATCCAGATGTCACAATCAAAAATCCTCAGCAATGCTGCCACCTTCTGGAGAAAATGATATACTGCTTCACCACATTTACAGAGTTGGTTCTCAGGGGCTGCACGGTGGTGTGGTGGTTAACACAGTGGACACACTTTGCATGTTCTCCACATGCATGTATGGTTTCAGTCTGGCTTCCTTCCACAGTAAAAACAAAACAAAACATGTGTTTAGTGTAAGTACCGGTAACTTATTTCCTGTGATGGACTAGTGACTAGTCCCAGTACACCTTGCCTCTGCCTCTTAGCAGCCAGGACTGGCTCCGACCCCCCACTCTGGATTGGAATAAGCGGGTGTAGGTGGGAAAACATCTCTGCTGGATTTCATTCACACCAAAGAGTCAAGAAGAGATTTACATCATGGATAAAGGTCAAAGATGTATTTTTGTGGTGACAAAAAGCCAAAGCAATTTTTCTGTAGGAAATAATGATCACATTGAAAGACATTAAATCAATGCTGAGTATGACTTAGAGAAAACTTGACTCATATTACACACAGGGTTGCTATATTACAAAAATACTGCAGTTTTTTCCTCAGTGGGTCAAAATAAACGTTATGCACTCACATTATATGAGCTCAAGTGTCAAAAGAGAGTTACTGCAAGGGCTGTAAGAGCTGTAAGGATCCCTCGCAGATGCTTTTTGGGGTAAGGGCTTCCTGGATAGTAGTGACAGCAAGCCCAGACCGCAAAAAGACCTGAAAAGAACTGGTTTCCTCGGCTGAAATCATGGCCACCATCATACACAGTAGGTCCAACATCTGAAACACACAGTTTAACGTTCATAAGACTGAGTGTGTATTAGAGATAGAATGAGCAGTTTACTAAAATAATTCTTTCCTTTAATAAGCTTCTCAACCAAATACAATTTTTCTAAAGTCAGTAAAACAGTAAATATGTTCAGACAACTTTTTATAGAGATCATTGATACACACAAAATCACTGCTTTCCCCGTGTGAGTTCCCCAGTTGACAGTTATTTAGCTCAAAACGTCATTTTAAGTAATTAAGTTGCATCTATACAGCACCTTTCACAGGAAGTGAAAGAAAGAAGGAAAGCTGATGAAATGCACACAAACGTAAAATACACAACACACACACACATATATGTATATTTGTGTTGTGCAAAACAGCAATGAACAGATCAACCCTGTTTGTGAAGGTCAAGCAAGTTTCCCTCAGCCTAATTCCCAGTAAGTTCTGAATTCAGAGAAAGAATTTGATGTCCAAATAAAAGGACAAATACATGTTATCATGCAATAAATTGGCCATTTATCAATTGTAGATTTTAAGTGTAAATGCACTTACACAGATAGATAAATAATTAACTCTAAAACATGCAAACCATTGTTTACTTTAACCATAAATAATATTAAAATGCTATTTCTGGCTATTCAGCACAGAATAGTATCATAAAATGAAGTAAAACAGCATCTGAGACATTTCTTTTTCCACCTTGTGAAAAAAAGTGATTAATTACAATCACCTCTAATAATCCACCTCTGAGCAACAATGAAATAAGAGTAACCTGAAGCCATTCACGACTTTTGTGACAATGGAGGAAAATTAAATCCTGTTTTTTCTGTTAGAATATATTTAATAAAAGGTAAATTAAGTTAAATGTGTTTAAAATTGTGTGTTAAGTAGCAATGTTTGAAGAGATTGTGGCTCTCAGGTGATGGTACGTAAAAAGTGTACACACACTTTAAGTGTGTCTCCACGTAATTATGGGAATAAGTCATAAAATGTAAGATATAAAACAATAATTGTCTCATGCAGATGTTAGCAAAAACACAACGTCTATGGGAAAATGGTAAGATATGATCTTGGGGCTTACAGTTATTTAGGAATTAAAATCTTGCTCTTTGCAGAGAAATTTAGAGCCACTTGGGTTCTTTGATTAGGTGCTATTGTCGACGATGGCGCAGACGTGCGGACAGAAGAAAGCAGACTGCACCGGAGGAGCTTCACGTGAGCTGTCCATGGTTCTGAAAGCCTCCACCAGTCCTGCCGGTAAACGCCCTTACCCCCTCCCCACCCCACCTCATCTCACGACACTGTGCAGTGTGTGCAAGTCAAGTGTGTGTCTGTTTGTCAATGCAAATGTTTGTTTGTGATGTGGAGAAACATCCAATGCCAGCATGCAACACGCATCTCTCTTGGGGTTTTTCTTGTAACAAGGGGTTGCACTGTCAATTCATGCCTGCCTACACCCACGTCACCTGGCCAGAAGCCTGCTTACTACCCACTGACAAATAAACCTCTGATAATGCCCACAGAGAAGCAAACAAATGAACACTTTGCGGACATTTCAAAGTTCCACTATAAAGAAACTGTCCATAGGTAAATTGAAAGTTTTGAAAAAGGCTAAATCTCCACTCATCACCAGCTTTCTGTGCGCGTCGGCAAGTCGCCGAGCTGCGAGCAACAATGACGCGCACAATCTTCAGCTACAATACTCCTCTCACTACCATAGACACACCGATCAAACATTTCCAATCCAAATATGACACACAAACAAAATTCGGTGTCATCTAAAACACAGGTTAACAAATGCGTCGCGATTTAAGGAGATGTGTAGTGAGAAAGTGCTCGTTACCTCCGTGCGTCTGGATGTGAGCGCTGGGAATGGGTCGAGGTTTTGTAAAGCCCTTGGGAAGGAAAAAAAATAAGAGAATAAAGACAAAACAGAGAATAATCAAATGTAGCTGATGGTAAAGAGCAGCCTTACGCAGGGAAGACAACATTGTACACACAACGATCTCACGATGAGCTGTGTAGCCTTCATCATATCAGAAATATCATTCCACCAGGCTAGTGACCAGCAGGTATCTTCCTGCAGATCCGTGAAGGTTGAGGAGAAGAAAACATACCCATATATACATAATTATGTATATATATATATATATAAAAGTATATATATAAATATATATGTATATACACACCTCCCTTACTATCGCTGATGCTCGAAGGGTTGGGGCGACGTGATGGCATCGGGATCATTATCACTTCTGCATTTTCATTCACTTCTATTTTCGATGCATTTTTGGAGGAAATATACTTCCATTTTGCACTCGTTTCCATCCTTTCTGTAGGAAATACTGCAAAAGCTCCAAATGGAAGCCACTCAATTCCTCCAGTCTGCGATTGACCCGCATTGACGTCATTGCGTCATTAGGTCTCCCCTGGAAACACGGGGCTCCCAAAAATAGTAACACATTAATTCAGCCTGCGCTGGGTTTGGTTTGACGGGGGTGACTATTTGTATCAATCCATAACCCTTCCTCTGATTCTAAGCAATAATATAGTCCTCCCTCTCACTGCTTCTCTCTCAAGGATGAGCTGATCACGACTCACGGCTATTTTTGGAAAGAGAGAGGGAGGGAGAACGAGAGAGGTGGGTGTGATGAGAGACGCCCGTACCTCTGCTTTCCTCTCTGTTGGCTGGCTGGGAAACAGAAACAGCACCACGGGGATAAAAATAGCAAAAGAGCGGTCAGCGAGCAGTGGGGATGCAGGAGGAAAGGCAGGACCCTGAACCGTCATATGAGGCTCAGACACCGGCCACAGTGGATCAGACTGTCAGGTTACAGCTGAGACCATTCCTTCATCTTGGAATAAACGAAAGAAAGAAAACAAAACAAAAATAAACAGGCATTTTGCTTGTTATTCTTTCATTGTATTGAAAGAAGAAATGTTTTCTCATCATCAGATACATTTGCTCCAAGGCAAGGTTAAACCACATTGTCATATCTACTATAAAAAAAAGCCTTTATCATCTGGCCAATAGAGCATCATCATCATCATCATATTGTACATACTTTAAGGCTGTAATTTGGTCCATGGAGCAGAAGTGAGGCGTGACACAAAACCAGTCACGTTCTGAAATCAGAGAGATTTTTTACCAACAAAATCTCCCTTTTTGTGCTATAAATTCATTCCACAAAGATATGAATGCAGCACAAACTAACTATGTATTATGTTTTATGCTATAATTTAATAGATTTCTTCTCTTATTTAGGATTAAATGCCATATTTGTGTCCCCCTTCCACCCATTTCCATTTTATTTCCATACATCCATCTATTAAAATGATGATAATAAAAACAGATCCTCTCTGATAAAACAGTTAAATCAGGTAATGATAGCTTTTAACTTCTTGCATTTGTGTTTGTATTTAGTAATACAGCATTCTTTTAAAAAAAAGCTGGGCTTCAACATTTATTATCACACTCCACTGTCAACCTCTAAACCTAATCTTAAACTGCTGATGCCATCTACTGGTAACCAAGCAGACTTGCATCAAACAGAAGATGAAGTTGCATCATTCTTTCATCAAAAGCTTAGTAGTGCTTTTGCAGGTTCAGTAACACTGGTGTAGTTTAGAATTACAACAGCAATTTGGTGTCATGGAAATGCTAAAGTAGAGACATAATCTCACTTACATACATTCTGCCTGAGAAATGCACAAAGGATTGGAAGAAAAATGACTCTCCTGCCATATTTACATGCATCTTCATCTCCTGCATTAAGGTTTGATATGTTCTGGCTGCATGCCGAAGAATTGAATATAATGGGAGCAAAGTAGAACTCGGTTAGCAAAGAATCAGTTGAGAGTAAATGGGACTTCAAGAGGTTGCAGGGGCTCCATCAACAGCAGGTGGCAGAAGTTAACATGATCTGGAGACCCACTTGTTGCAGGATATCTATTAAGTATAATGTGGTTTATGCAAGGCTTTTATCTGATGAGCTGCCACAGTTTGAGACCTTGTAAGTTGTAAATAACCTTGTTTGTGAATGTGTGAGCTTGTTATAATAATACTTATCAGCTTTACACATGGTCATGTATTGGCAATAGGGAGCCTTGGAGCTAGGTCAGACACTTATCATCAGCAGTCGTGTTGTCATATTTTATGGCAAAGACATCATTAATGTTTTTTCTAAGCCAGGGAAGGACAAGAGCATATCCTTAACTTGCATATTTCTCCCACATTGCTTTATCCCATCATGCAAACTGCAGCTTCCATCATAAATATCAATTCTACTCAATTTAGTATTGAATTTTCTATAACATTTCTCACAAATATTAGTTTTGTCCTACCTTAAATCAGTAAAAGAGCACAAGCCAAGGTGCATTACAGTGCTCACTGAAAGCAAAATTGCTTGTCTTAGTAATCAATTCCAGGGAGTTGCATTTTAATTGCACCACTTTGCCTCCATATGGTTCTAATATAACACAGTGGGGTACCATGGGAGGCATCAAGGAAATCGCCTTGGGAGAAAATAACAGCCGCAATATCTATCTCCAGTCTCAGAAATTAAGAGCAGACGCTGGCATCCATTACAGCTCCTGACGGTAAGCAGTTTAGCTCAGTCTGCTGTAAATCATTACCACAGGAGATGTGTGCTTTGCTCTAGCTTTATGTTTGGTTTTATCTCCACACATATTCATGATTTATCAGCTGTTACTTTTTGGCCAGGAATAATAGTACCAGAACTTCACCTGGTATGAATGGAATGTCTCTGCATTACTGTCTCTAATACTACTACTACTTCTCTGCATCAGAGCAACTTTTCTTTGCATATGGAGAGAGATGTTTGATGCTTAAGGGCGTGTGTCTTTAACAGCTTTGTAAAGGCACTGCAGGGAGGCATACACTGGTTCATTTTCAATTAGCCAGAGACTCACATTAACCAAAGATATTAAAGTGGAGGCTAATGCTGTTGTACAAACCAACAGTCTGTAAAGGCTGGAATCTGCTGAGCTTGCATTGTGTACATGCAACACACAAACTCTAATACACATCAATTCATTTATGAGTTTATCTGGTTGGAAACTCAGAAGTGCATTCCCTTGTATTTGTTCAGTTGAACTCATGCAAAATAGCTTTGTGTTTTCCTCACTGCATTTCTTTCTGAAGAGTTCCAGGCAACATGCTGCAGCTTCTGTGGGGAACATCATCAAACATCCATAGCACACTGCATAGAGACGCCCCAAGCACACATGTAAGCTCCCGAATAAATAAATTAAAATACACCTCTCCAGAGGTCTACAATCATACTATGTTGACTAAAATGATGTGATACTAGCATGATTAATAATAGTTTAGCCAGTGGGGGGCAGTAGTTTAGTAGTTTAGAGTGGCAGTGTAGTTTAGCCATCTTGCGAATATGTATTTAGTTAAAAAATTCAGCATTTAAACCGAACTTGGGCGTGTCAGTTCATTACCACCAATCAATTTTCTTCCACTTTTCCGAGCTCAAGTTGTTGGTGAGGCAGCCAAATCAGGGAAGCAGAGACTTTCCCCTTATCAACTACTTTTTCCAGCTCTGGGGTCTTTCACAGACCCTTGTCCCAGTGGGAGGAGTTCCTGGAATCCATGATCAGCGAGGTGTCCAATCCAGATGTCATCATTAAAGCACACTACATGCTTTATAGGTATTATCAGACATATTTTATCCACATTGGGTTTTACAGGCTCATGTGGGATGTTTTTTGCTCTTTCTCCTGTCCCATTCGTTGCTCCTGGTATTGATTGTAGACATTTCAAAAGCTGCATTTTCTGTCTAGAATATCTTAAGCAAACAGAAGCATTTTCTGTTTTATCACCACTGATTATTTAGGCACCACGTAACTGAGAGTTCAACCCTGACGTTAAAACTGGAAGAACTAATTGTGCTGATTTGTTTTCAGCTGCATGGAACTGCTGTGACGAATTTTAGTTTTCACTTAATACGAGCATTTGAGTTGCAAATATTGATAGAACAACACAACGAATGGGGGGATTTAAAAGGACAGAGAATGTAATTGTGGAATCAAATCTAATTATTGAATGGGTGAAAATTTATTCAATCCAATGTGCATAATTATTGAGTACAACACAAGCTCTAACAGTTGGTATATAAAAGAGAGAGACGGAGCCTTTGTGATGTTGCCTGTTGGTTTCTAGAGAGCTGAAGTGAACCTTGGTGTGTAATTTGAACATTTATGTGCCATGAATGTGCAAGTGTTGAATGTTGAAAGAACCGTATGGTTATTAGCAGGTTACCTACGTCACACAACTTTAGAGCCAACATTTGTTTGTTGCACCTCTCCTGTTCTTTAGGCTGAGTGCTCACCCGTGTGAACAGCTCTCTGATGTGAACTGCCAATGGTTAGAGGAAGGACCGAGTGGAGAGAACTAAAACACCAGGAAGTGACGCCAGCTAGTTTATCAGAGTTTATTTGGTTATACGAGTCCTTTAAAAACAACAAAAAAGTCCATAAGATCTTCTTTGTTCGATTAACAGTCCCCAGTCGAGGAGGTTGCCTCCTGGACGCCTCCCTGGTGAGGTGTCTCCCGATGAATTAGGGTGTGTGTAATACATACGTGTGTGTGTATATGTGTGTGTGTGTGTGTGTATGTATAATACATTATACCTGAGGATGAGTATTTCTAGACAGTGCTGTTCATATACTGTATATCCATTTTCAACCGCTGTATCCCAGAGCGGGGTCGCGGGGGGGCTGGAGCCGATCCCAGCTGCCTACGGGCGAGAG
>JBAMHV010000008.1:4828163-4840980 GCA_037177535.1 Pseudomugil gertrudae
TGATGTTTCAGGAAAAGTGATATTTTCTGTCTTTGCCATTCTCACATGCTGTGTTATAGAGTCTCCAATCAGAATGGAGTCTATTTCTTTTAGAGCAGAGCTGTTGATGGCATCTCTCCAGGATGTAGAACGTTTGTCTGTCTTCACATTTTGGGCACACTTGTCTACCAACCAGGAAGTTGGGCATTCGATTCCAGGCTCCTTCTGATGAAATGCTGAGGTGTCGATGGGTAAGACACTGAACCCTGTGCCTCACATGTAAGTTGCTTTGGAGTGTCTGCTTAATGAGGGTTGAATATTGTCAGCAGCTCTTTAAGCCACTTCATCAGAAAAGTCTCTGCTGGGGCTGTTCCTTATCAGGTGTGTGGTATTTATCCTGAAACTGAAAATCATCTGCATCTTCTTTATATCAGGTCTGTACCAGACTGCCAGTGTACGAACCTCATCTCTGTGAGCTCCCTCATGAGTCAGACCCTTCTTTTTACCTCTTTTGATTAAACTCACAGTTAGGGCTGGCTTGGGAGACCCTTGGTCAGTATTTTACTTATGTTGCTTTGGCCCAGCTGGTGTTGGATATTCCACTGCACTGATCGACTCTGCTGACCTTATGCTTTACTCTTCATGTTTATCCTATTGTTGTCATTACCTTTTGTGTCTCTCTTCTCTTTTTTGTCCCTAAATATTTGGGGCTTGTTGAACCTTCTGCCATGTCCTCTTCATTCCATGATGCTCCCCATTTATAAGTTTGGTTCTTCCTGTTAAAGGAAGCTTTCCTCTCATCTGTCACCTTGTGCATGCTGAAGACAGCTGATGAAATCAGAGGAGCTTGTATAAACAAAAAAAATATTCATTTTTATTATGAATATATTCTTTTAAAAATTGATCATGATGGATGATCAGTGGATTGAAATGGGCTGTATCTTTAAAATGTCTTATAATGTTTTGTTTTGGTGAGTTATAGTTGTGTGTAATACAACAGTGATCAAAAGGAAATGGAAATAAATCCAAAATAATACATGATAATTGTATTTTTCTTTAAAAACCAAACCAAATATAATATGCAAATACAGAAGAGTCCATTTTGCATATTTAATGTTTATTTGAGATGTTTTCCATAGTTTACATAATTCATTTTAGCTAACACTTGTGCTGAATACTTAAATCTGTACACTGACAATAAGATTACACCAGAACACTCAACTAAAACACTTCTTACACGTTGTAATGAAATATTTTAAGTACTTAAAACAAAACTAGTTGAAGCCAAGCCACTCCTTCATTTACCTAAAAACAAAGCTGTAAATTTAATAACGTAAAGGAAATTTTTAGCAAAGAAATACATTGCTAATTTAAATTTTCTAAAAGCCGCGAGCCAAATTCAAACAATAACAACCGAGATTTCCCGAAACTGAGTGCAACGTCGTCGCTATAGCAACGACGTTTTTCTTGTCTCTCAGCAGCAGTTGTCCCAACTTGAGATAACAGTTGGTCATATTAAAGAAAAACTAATTGAAGACGAAAACAGAAAGATACAAGAATTGAACAAAACGACGCTAAAGTTTTATCTTTCACGATGAGCAGGTGAGCACAAATGCTGGCTGCTGCACGAGCTACCTGTTTGCTAATGCTGTTCATTTTATAAGTCACACGTAGCTGTCAGTTATTTTATGCTAGTTTGCTAACTGTGTTAGCTTAACGGTTTATTTTAGTACTATCAATGGAGCTTAAGCAGGCTTTCTAAAAAAATAAATAATGATATAAACCGAAACAATAATCACCACAACATGCTTTTTAACACTGAAGCGCAGTTCCACACACACACCACATGTTCCTATAAAAGTGTCTTTCTATAACCTGTCCTTACTTTTGTGATTTAATGTCCAGGCCAGAGTGTTTTGAGTCCTCTGTTGTTTCCCAGAAACAGGTAAACAGCTAAGCTAAGTCATTGTAGGGATCCAGTTATCTTTAAAGCTGTCAGTGTGTGTCCTTTTTTACTAAGTTGTGCCATGCAAGTCCTATTTAACAATAATTTTTATTTCCTTTGGTTAATTTTAAAATTATACAGGCTGTGTTAAACCCTGCCTCCAAACATGATGAAGATACCCTCTTTGGTGGTAAGCAGTACATTCAGATATATTTCCATTAGATAAAGAAGCTTCACATGTCTGTCATTTATATTGTGATTATATTCCAGATAAAGTGGTAAAAGAAGAAGTCGATGAAAGTGTTTGGTAAGAAATCTTACTAAATAGACATTCCTGTTGAAACAAGCTGCTCATTCTGTTGTCTCATTTTTCTCTGTGTGTTTTTTCCACCAAGCAGCGGCCTTCCTGCTCCTACACAACCCTGCTCTGAACAGGTACGCGTTTGTTTTTATTCCCATTGACAGAAACATACCGAGTCACTGCTGTACTTAAACACTTTTTCTTCAGGTTTCTTGCCAGGAGACTGAAAAGTCAGAGGAAGGACTGAATACAGAAGGTAGGCTGATGTGGAGCATGTCTAGAATAAGTAAAACATTAAAAAATGTGAGGATCATCAACATGTTTGAATAAATACACTGAAACATTTAACTTGTATCACGCAGAAGCCATCTAACCTGCTGACTATCACTACACTGGAAGTGCTAGCTTCTCTTTTTCTTTACATGACATATTTGGCAGTATAAACTAAGAAGTAGCTTTTTAAGCAGACGTTGGTGCCGAACAGAGAAAGCCTTCTGGTTCTCATCTGAGGGGAAATATGATAATAATGCTGCCTTGTTGATAGAGTTGGTTCAAAAGCAAACATAGACCTTTTGTAGGTGATCCTGCAGCAGTCGGTGCCTTCAGGAGGAATGTATTCATGATGACAGATGTACTAATTTGCATGATGAAATTATTACCAGCTGCCGTAAGAAGCGGGTAATAATGTGACGGGCAGGAGAAGCGGTCTCTCTGACCAAAGCAGATTTTAACAATCACATTGCAGAGACTCATGATTAATGAAGCGCTTTACTTCTAGCTGAGCTAGCATGTGACTTTTATATTTACATCTCTGGTCCTCTTACAGAGCAGTCTCCTAAACAATTCATCAGCGTCACACCAAGGTGGGTTTTCAGAACTCTCACTAACTATAGCTGTGAAATATCCCCCTCACAGTTTAGACTTGTACTTGATTTTAGGGCTGGTGAAGAAGCTGGTGCCAGAGCGTGTCCGGATGAAGAACTGCAAATGATAGAGCTGATGAATTTACAGCCGGCAGACTCAACAACAGGTTGGATTTCGTAAGAAGAATAAGATTCAAAGCAATTAGGAAATGTAAAAAGACTAAAAACCAGTCCTGTTGCGTGGTTCTGTTGAAGACACGGAGCAGGCTGATGAAGAGGATGCTGAGGTTGTAGAACGGAATTTTCTAGTGGAGCGGCTGATGGTAAGACAACTGGTTATTGCCATTCTTCACCCACAGCTATAAGTAAAGCTTTAAAGGCAGTTTGAGTGAGTTTGAGCAAACTCAGATGATGAGAGCTGAAACTCAAGTGAGCATGTCTGGTTTCAGCTCCTCCACGCTATGAGAAGAAAGGCCTTTTTACTGGCCTGTAAACTATATAAGATATGTAAGTATTCTGCATCCCTCAGCTATACGGCAATAATCAGCCACAGGTGAACTGATGCAGCGCTGCCTCTTCTCTCCTCGTTCCAGTTGTCCTCCAAGAGCCGGCGTACCCAGATGCCCCTGAGGCCGCCTCGCTGATTCTGATGCTGCTTAAAGGTGGAAGTAGTTCTCATGCTGCACCACGCTGACTGTGCCATTCATTCTAACCATGCTTTTACATTAGTGCTAGGGGGGAAAAGCGAGGAAGATGATGGTGAGGAGGACTCTGAAAGGGATGAGATGTCATCATTCACCTCAAGCTGTTCTTCATCAGATGATGATGAAGATGAGGATGGAGGTGATGATGATGATTACGATGGAGATGAGGATGGAGGTGGTGATGGAAATGAGGATGGAGGTGATGATGAAGATGAGGATGGAGGTGATGATGAAGATGACGATGGAGGTGATGATGAAGATGACGATGGAGGTGATGATGACGATGGAGATGAAGATGGAGGTGGCGATGGAAATGAGGATGGAGGTGATGATGAAGATGATGATGGAGGTGATGAGGATGATGATGAAAAACAAGTAAACTGACACAAGCCATGCCCTCCTTCCTACATGTCCACATGAAACTATAGAGAATATTCTACAGACTTCTTCAGCATTTATGATTAAAGCATCTTGAAACTTTTGGACAGTTGTGCTTTTTTCCAATCCAGATGTTTTCAAGTGTCAAGGCTTGAAAATTCCTACAGAGAAAATGTCCTGAAGTACAGCTTGAGATAAATATCAGCAGAAACAGCTAGTTAGAGCCTACTCTTCTTCTTTTGTCCACTCTTCTTCATTCTAAAAGCTGCCTTTATCAGCAATAAGTTAGAATAAGTGATGTCACATCTTTATTTCAACCCATCTCTTCTGTTAGGAAGCATGTTTGGACTGTTTTACTGTATTTGACTGAATCAAAGGGAGTTTTATTTTCTCTCGTATGTTTTGGAGCCTGTTGCATGTGGGCAGCATTGTGTCGTCGTGGCTCATAACTGAACAAAAAACATTTTTATAAAACATTTATTTCAGGAATATTTATTTATTCATTGCCTTCAACATGTTGGATCCCATCCCATTTTGATGTAAACGCATTATAAAAGGAAGTCTGTGCATCTGTTTGGATCCTAAACACACAATACCGACATTTCATGCACTTTTGTTGATTCCATAATAGCTCAATGTTGACTTAAAGCAACACATAATTTTATTTGAACAAATTCTCATTATTTAATCAACAAGAAAACCTGCATCCAACGATTAGAAATACGGTTTTACTCCCATCAGAGCCTTTTTTACAGACAGAACAAGGCAGGAAATTGTGTTTGAAGACCTTTTTATGGAGCAAAACGTCTGGTTAAGAGTTTCAGCGTGGCTTTCTGAGAGTCATGTGACAAATGAAAGCATTGTTATTGGTTCCTGTGGTATTCCCTCCTCATCGAATTATTGACTCATTCAAAAGGGTGACTGTTGGTTCGTGCAGCGATCTCAGAACCTCATGCCATCACATTTCTTTGTGCTGTTTTGTTAGTATGATCCAGTCTCATGCAGGTTTTAGCTGTGCTTCATCAGAGCCCTTAGAAAGCCTGCTTTTTGTGCTGCTCACCGCTTTATAATGAAACTGGGCATGTCTCAGTGCAAAGGGCTTCACATGGCTCTTAAAAGAAGCGCTTTCTGTGTTGAGCTTTTTAAATGGTTCTTGTTCGATATGTTTATTGCTGCTAGTTTACATTTTCCAGTAAACCTAATGCGTAGAAGGGTTTGATAGGACGAATCCTCTTCTTTGAGCTGTAATTTTTAATTATGATTAAAATATACAAAACAAACAAAAGGTCACACAGAGTAAAAGGTGAGAACGATCTACATATTGGAAAAGGCATAGGGGGAAGTAGAAGGGCTTGAAAACGTAAGTGCAGCTGTGTATCAGTCCGCCTCGTGTCTGGGTCGAGAATTCTTCATTAAAACGAAGAGTTCACGGTCGACCCGTCATGGTGTCCAGGTCCTTTGACTACAAAACAATCCAAAAATCATCTGCCTTCCACCATGTTTTGCAGTTAGTATGAAGTATTTGTCCTGATAGACTGAGTTTAGTTTTCATCATGTACGTCAGTGCATCAGATATCTTCCATTTGGACTCATCTCTCCGGAGAGCATCGCTCTCAAAGCCCTGTAGTTTTACAGATGTAGCTGTTCAAACCTAGTGCGTTCAGCCATGTTTGGTTTTTTTTCTTGTTAAAAGAAGAAGCTTTTTCCCATTTCCACCTGTTTCTAAATATGTCATACTAACGAAGGTCATCACATTGTAGCTCTACTGGTTTTCTCTGTTCCAGTTTCAGCCAAGCTGTCAGGTAGCTGCGCTCACATTTCACTCTTATATACTGATGCTTTCATGTTCCACTCAGTAACTGCAGGTCCAGATGTGGCTGCAAAACCAACCCAAATCATCATCCCTCCATCACCGTGCTTTAGCCTTAGCATTAGTTATTCTGGGAGGAGGTTATTTTCCAAACATGCCTCATTTTGTCCTCAGTTTGTTCAGTCAAGCAGCAAGAAGGTTGCTGGTTTGAGCCCAGGCTGAGGGAGGTTTGAAGAGAAGCCTTTCTGAGTGGGGTTTGCATGTTCTCTCCATGTATGCGTGGGTTCTCTCCAGGTATTCTTCCCACCCACATGCATGTTAGGTGGCTTATCCTGCTTAAGATGCTTTAAATACAAGCATCAGCCAGATGCAGAGGCCTGTAGAGTCTGAAATGCAGTTTCTCTGAGCATTACACGGTCTGGATGTGGGGCTGAACTCACTGGGATGTCCACTCCTGAAGAGCTTTTAGTGTTTCCCACATTTTAATAAGAATCCAAATTATTTACAAATGACCTGTTCAGGCTGAAGCAACAGATGTTTCTCCAACAACACTGTTGATGTTTTTCCTCCTAGGCATTAAAATGCTGCAGACCAACAAGATGTTTTATATGTTGGTGTAAACCCAGCTGTGTGTGGACTCATATGACTTCAACAGTGAAAACAAGAAGGTTGAGCTGATCATACACAGAAAGCTAAATAATTACAAATAAATAAATGAAACATCTATAATATATAACAAGATTAAGGAAGATTTGGTCAGCTTGTATTATCAGTTGTACTGGTGTGTTAACAAGGTGTGGGGAAAATACAAACATACATAAGGAAATAAATTAAAAGGTGTGATCTGCAACAGATGGTTGTTTATCATAAGGAGCTGCACAAAAAGCTGTAATCTTAAGGCTTTGATGAAGCACGCAGCAGAAACCTGGCTGAAACTGGACCATGCACACCAGCAGAGCTGCAGAGAAAAGAAAAGAATGATCTAAAGTCCAGATTTGGGCCTGAGGCGTTAGCTTATGAGAGCGGTGCAGGAACAAACTGCCAAATGCCCGATGGCCCCGTGTTTTTCTTTCCCCCATAAACACTGGTACATTATAACATCAAAAGTTACTGAGCTTAAACAAAATGTGAAACATGCAATCTGCGTTAAACCAACGTGAATCAAATCAGTTTCCAAACTGCTGAAATGGCACATTTTTGGAAACAACCTGGTGAACTACTCTTTCACACTCAGAAATAATTCAAACAAATTAATTCGTATTAACATAATTTGTTTTCAGCATCTGGGTGTGTTTTGCCTGTTCAGTGGCATCCAACCTGAGAGCCAGAACATCAAACTCCTGCAGCTAATAAGTGCAGATTCACAGTTTTGTGACTGAAACTTGACCCATGAGAGAAAACATGCAGCAAAGCAAGTTGTGACCCGTTCTGAGGTACACCTGTTCATACATTCTTTTGTGTTCACTCATGCATAGCCAGAGGAAAAATATCTGCATCATAATGATGCTCATAATGGCGGGTCTCCCTCTGAAAGCAGGAGATAATTATGAGAACAGGAGTAAACACAGGACTGACTTTGATGTCCCAGACTTATTGTCCATGCTCATAAGGTACAAAAAAAGTCTTTACTCTGAGCTGAATGAAAAGCCTCCACAGGTTAAAGAGAGAGAGGGGGGGGGTGTTAAACCTCCTGTCATTTCCAATCCCGCTTCTCAAGGTCATGTGACAAGTCAGAACATTTCACATGCACATCTGCAGCACCCACCCACACCTGGAGGCACACATCACCACTCAGAGGTGGGTAATCATTAAGCTTCAATACATTTAGTGTTTGTTTTTTTTAAATCCCGGCTTCTTGAGGTGGATTGTGTCTGTCAGATGATTTCAGGGAGGCTTTATCAGTCGTCAGAGGGAGGCAACGCTGTGACTCATGCTTGCGTGAAGAGACCAATGGGCAGCCGGAGCTTGAGATATAAATAACGAATTAAAAAAATATATTCTTGAGGGAGAAAGGGTCACTCTCGCACCGCTGGATTCCTCAGTGCGCCCGGTTGGTTTTCCGCCATCACCGCCTCTGTCTTGACGCACCTTTCTGGTGGAAGCTGTAACATTTAGTTGTAGTTTCTGTGGACTCGACAACCTGTGAGCGCGTGAGCAGGTAAGAATGTGTCCTCCTATTATTTCAGCTGCTCATATTTATTAGTTGGGCTTTTCTCCCCCCTCCTTCTCCTTCACAAGCAGACGCGCGAGCTACAATGTCAGACTGTAATGTCAAAGCTTGTTTAGGGAGGAAATGTAGTTGTTTAAACGTTATGATCACTGATTTAAATGTTGCTAAATCAAATGTTTATTGTGATTTACTGAGAAGCATCGAAACCATGATGCATTATTTTTAGGATCCTTTTGTTTGCGTTCATTCCAACTGTTGCAAACGATGTGATGTTTTATTGGATAACATCACACTGACGGGCTTTTTGTGAGAATAAATATTATTTCTGACACATCCTTTAATATGTAGGGTAGGAAACTTTATGGAACAGAGTAAAATGCACTGAAGCTATATTTTATATGCACATTATATATGAAAATAATAATTACATTGTCCCCAAATGGAATAATCTGATATGCGTCTTTGTGCGTTGTGCGCAATTTACCGCGATTTGCGCTGCTTGATCCTCTGCCCACCCAGCTCTCCTTTTTGGAAATGAATACATCTTAGCGACGCACGATGAGTAACGTCATTATTTAATCCAATCTTGGCCCAGTTCAGCTCCGCGCTGGTATTTCAGTCTGAACTGGATGATTGCAGCCTCACATCAACATTTTGTTTGCAGCTTTGTTTATTCTCCAGCTGGAGATCACATAACAGAGGAGGGATGGCAGCGTCTGAACCGAGAAGCACCGCTATGGACCAGGACCCAAACTCAGCTCATTTAAGACCTCCGTCTGCAAGTATGTCCTGCACACTCCTCTGCGTGTTAATGGCACCGGAATGTTCCGCCGATGCCAAAGACGCGCTACAACAAACCAAGCCTGCACTAGTTTTCCTCACATGCCTTGCTCCAAGACACTATCGCAGTCCGCTGCTTCCAGACGCTTCTCCCTCTCTCTCTCCCTCTCTCTCTCCTCCCTCCTTCAGTGTGTGATAAAAGCATCTTGCCCGGGCCATTTGCTGTGTGGGCTCCATCGTTAATCATTCCGGTTAAAAACAGAGCCATCACAGCTGCCTGTCGCTGTCTGCGCGCGCGGCGCAGCGGACCTGGCTGAAATCACGCGCCATTAGGCGATGCTGTTCACAGGAGCATGTTGCTGAAAGATTTATTATAATAATAATAATTATTAATATTATTATTATTATTATTATTATTAAACAGAACCATTCGCCACATTTAGGTTTTCAGAATAAAAAGTCTTTATATTTCATCATATTTTTAATTAAATTTGGGTGGAAATTCGTCTCATCTGTTTCTATAAATCTTGCAAATATTCTAAAATATTTTAGGCTAATTTTAAGTTGCTTTTGGATCATTACTTTTAATCCCTTTATAAAGAAAAAAACAACCTGAGCCAATACATTAACCTGCGGGTTAATGAATCATTCTAAGCCTCTGTGACAAACACATAATCGACTCCATTATACACTTGAACAACCATCTGCAACGTGGAGAAATAATAACAGGATGTTGTCCTCAGACAAAACATCAGAGGACAAAAACAACCCTCAGGCAGCCAGTGTGCACTTCTATATTTTATATCTTTAACGAATAAAATAGTAAGGTTTGGTTTTTTGGTGAGAAAAACACTAAAATCTGAATTTCTGTAAAATATTTTTTTAGAGGAAGTGAAGAAAAGTGCATTTGTTTTAAAAAGGCTGTTTGTTTTATCCGGCTTGCTCGCGCACATCGCTGCTGATGCTGGATGTCGCCATTATCTCTCTGCCACGCTCCATCACGCCGGCGGCTTGTTGTGTCTGTGCGTCCCCGTGCGTGTGCGTGTGTTTCTGCATTGTCCTCAGAACCTGGAGCTGCTTTTTTTATGTAGAATAAGATCGTTTCAGTAGATTTAAATAGTTGCTTTGATTAATTTATTTGTTTCTGTGAGTTATCCATCAGGTGCCAGCTTGCCTCGCGCATCCGAGCCTCTCCGCGCGCATTGTGTCCCCCTCAGGCCGCTTCTCCATCTCTGCTCTTGCATGTGAGGATGTGTGTGTGTGTATATGCATGTGTGTATAATAAGTTTCTGCTCTCAGCTTGCTTTGGGGCTTCAGACCACAGACATTACCAGCCGCTCCAGTCACATAACCTACTGTGTTTCACTCAATTAATTCCTGCCCTCCTCCGCGAGCTCATTTCACGGGTGTTAATTTCAGTCCGCCCCTTGGCTGGGTGTGTGAGGTGCGTGGATTTGTGGGGGCCAGTGTCGGTCCCTATTGACTGAACTTAAATCGGAAATGTTATCAGAGTCCTCTCCCTGTCAGTCAGTGTGGAGACGTTATTGGTAAAAAATAACTAAAATAAATAAATACAAGCAGAATCGCCCACCTGGCCAAGAGCTCACTGTCCTCCATCATTTCCGCGCGACCTTCAGCTCAGATACTCAAACGTTCATTCTGTTTTAGCCAACGAATATGCGTGGATGCACGGATGCACGCGGAAACTGGGGATGAAGATTTGCGGTAAGTTTGGTTTATTTTGGCCACATTCATCATTTCCGGGCACCTTAAATGTCATGTGTGGGGGAGGATGGACTTTACTGACGCTTCACCTGCATAAAATGTTATTTTTGCCACGGTTGCCTCGCAGTTATTTATTTATTTTACCTTTGGTGTTATTGTTTCATCCATCTCGAGGCCTTAACATCCCTGAGCTATAGCGGGCCCAACCCAACTGTCACTGTGCGTTTCCATCTTCTAAAGGTCAGTGGACATTAGCCGGAGGTGCAGAGATAATAGCCGCGGATCAGCCCCCCCTGTCTGCCCTCTGACACCCCCCATGTCTTTCCCCATTTCAGCACCAAGGCGAAAGCGCGCGCAGGACAAGGCTGCAAAAGAAACAGAAAGAGCTTTTTAAATAACAATTATTTCTGTTTCTAAAACGCATATGAATGTAAATCAGCATGTTTTTTTCCACGTATAAAACCCAGGTCTATATATGATATAGATTTTGTGCTGTGAGTGCAGATGACAGAGCCTATAGCGGGGTGTTATTGACCTCAGAGGCCGGAAGGAGTCTGATATCGCCATTTTTACAAAGTGATCGTTAGTGCTTAAATGGCATTTTAATGGACTGGAGTGGGAAATGTTATGGAGACTATGGCGGTCGCAGGGTGTCGAACACTGTGAATTTTTCAGCTTGTAATGGTTTTGCTTTGAAATATGTGACATAATGTTTCAGCGCGAGGCTGTGCGTCTTTTTACGCATGATTAGGCCCTGACACTAATGTAAGGCCTTCATGCAGAAACCTTGGAAGTAGTGGAGTCTTAAACATATTGACAGAGAAGGACTATACCTCGGGGCTTTGTGCTTCCCTCATTAAATCTTCTTTATAGGATGTGTATTTAGCGGTGTGGGTCATCCTGGGCTTTCATGCCACGAGGCAAAGTGTTGGGACTGGGTGGACTGGGTGCTCCCTCAGGGGTGTGGTTGTGACGTCACAGGGCGAGGCCACACACACACATTCTGCTCCGACTATTTAAGTACTCCCCCACTGACAGGACAGCATTTCATCTACACTCCAGATAACATTTTGTTCTTTTCAGAGGATTCCTTGCATTGAACATCTGGACATTTTCTTTTTCATTAATCTATTTTCATTTTTATTAAATCATTTATTTCTTTTTTTCTGTTGGCCTTTTTGTGTGTGCGATGGAAGTGTTTGGGGGTAACTCTTTTTCTTCGCCGTGCAACAACGTAGGGTTCCTGCAGAAGAACAACAGCCTGGAGGAGAAAGGGAGGCTCGCGGGCCAGAAGAACCTGCTCTCGTGCGACAACAGCGACAGGGACGCGCGCTTCCGCCGCACCGAGACAGACTTCTCCAACCTGTTCGCCAGAGGTGACACTTTTACAGCCTACTTCACACCAAATGGCAATCGTGTCATCATTTGTGAAATTATTAACCGCACTTGCATTATCAGAGCTGTGCGCTATGGACACATTATTATAATGTTCTCATTAAATCTGAGAACAAGCCCACTAAGAAAATAGAGAATAGATCTGCTATTTTTTTTTACTTTAAAAATATCAACATAATTGTTTTCTTAATTTGTAATCATTTTACTCAGCTGTATGAAACAGGAATGTTTTAATAATTAATGTTTTATAGGGTTTTATCACTGTGAGGCCTGCTGCATCTAAAGCACAACCCTGGTTCATCTGATTAATAAAGCTGTGTTTATTATTATTAATTAAAAAATCCATAAGGTTATTTCAAGTCAGCAGCTATTTGACAAAAGTGCTAATTATATTATTATATTATTATTATATAACAGAGGCTGATGGGGATTGCCTGCCTGAAATAAAAGAGAAAAGCACAAAAACAAAACAGAGGAAACAATATGAAATAAAAATCTATTGTTCTAAAAATCTATTGTTTATCAAATATGATAGTTTGACTTTATGGGATTGAAACGCTTATATATAAAATAGAGATCATGATTAACATGATTAGGAAATAGCAGTTAGCTTGTATAGCTGCTAGTTTAAAAGTTATGTTTTTAATAGTTCACATGGCCGACAAATAGGCTAAATAAAACGAAATTGGACCCATCTATCTATCTATCTATCTATCTATCTATCTATCTATCTATCTATCTATCTATCTATCTATCTATCTATCTAT
>JBAMHV010000008.1:4841049-4856902 GCA_037177535.1 Pseudomugil gertrudae
CTATCTATCTATCTATCTATCTATCTATCTATCTATCTATCTATCTATCTATCTATCTATCTATCTATCTATCTCTTAGACCTGCTACCTGCAAAAAATGGAGAAGAGCCGACCATGCAGTTTTTACTGGAGGTGGTGGACATTCTCACAAATTATGTAAAGAAAACTTTCGACCGCTCCACCAAGGTTCTGGACTTCCACCACCCGCACCAGCTCCTGGAGGGCATGGAGGGCTTCAACCTGGAGCTCTCCGATCAACCAGAGTCTTTGGAGCAGATCCTGGTGGACTGCAGGGACACGCTTAAATATGGCGTCCGGACAGGTAAACAAAGAGCAATTTCATTTTAACATGTGGAACCATAAACAGGTGCATATAGCAGCTTATAGGCTACTAAAAAACATTAAGGACAGTTTCTACATATTAAATCTTCATTATAAACTATCAGAACTCGCACACATTTTCCTCATTTTCATGTTTGAACACAGATGTAAATGCATAATATAAGAGAAATGTCTTATTTCTTCACCGTGCACAGTACTGCTTTATTTTCACCCCCCACCGATGCAGTTGACATCCTCCTTTTCTCCTCCCCACAACCTATTAAACCAAATGTCGCCTGAGGCAGCTTAACGTGGGCTGGTTCCAGCTGTTAAAAACGACTGGGCTCAAACTGTCCCCTGGGTTTTTACATAGCACACAGTCCCCTGCGGTGTCTGCTCCGTCTTTCCAAACCTTTTCAGGACTGACTGGAGGAGCTGTCCACAGTGCTGAAAGACACAGCAGCTCTTTCTGTCCTCTGCCTGCTCTGCAGGGCCATGAAGGATTTTTGTTATTTTATTCATACCAGACATGTTTTTGTTATGGAAGACAAACTGTACAGAATTATATTCAGAGTTTTTAATGTTGGCTCCAGGCTCACTGTGCCTCACGCATCTTAGGGTCTAAATGGCTGTCATATAGCTGTTAGCAGTGTAATTATAGCTTACTGAACCTGCTACTTTAAATCCCTCAGATACCACACTGACCAGGAACATCCAAATAAATATGTTCAGTCAAAACAACACTGTTTGTTTATCTATTAAACTGCAATCATAAGTCTCAAGGGCATAGCTGTATCACATAAAAGTGCTTATTGCTCCTTTAACATATTAAATACAGCACATCCTATTAGTATAACATGTTTCTTTGGTTTAGGTCACCCTCGTTTCTTCAACCAGCTCTCTTCTGGTTTGGATATCATCGGTCTGGCAGGGGAGTGGCTCACCTCCACCGCTAACACCAACATGTAAGTCGTGCCGCACGCCGGTCTCTTTACATGTGTTTGAACGGGGTGTTGTTTCTATGCAAACACCCCGAGGGAACAATTGAGATCTCCTTTATGTCGAACACTGGAAATAGCCTCTGGCCATCATCAGATTTTTGGCATAGCAGAAGTGTTTCTGTTGTTCCCCCGAGTTCCCTCCATCACAGTTCAGAACAGTCACCGAGGCCAGTTACATAAAGTGTTTGTCCTGTATGGACCGTGTATTGATAGATACTGTGTTGTACTGCATATCAAAAGACAGCGAAGCCCCAGGGGTTATTAAATTGCATATTGATCTCAGGTCACACTTTCATGGTGGCCCAGTCTGATAGAGGGCATGAACCACATCTGCTTCACACAATGAGCACAGATGCACATGAACATGCAGTAAACAGGTGTGGTACGGTCGCTTAAAGAGACTCAAGGACATCAGAGGGATAGTAATGTCTAAACGGGGACACGTGTCGGGTAGTCACATTCTCGTGAACTTTAATTACAGACATGTGAATTATCAGTGGATAGAAAGTCTGTTTTGATTTAATAAAGAAGAACATTCTGAAAAAGATGCAGATATAACCCTCTGGAAACTAACAAATGTGCTGCTATTCATGTGCAACTAATAATTCTTTCCTCTCCCAAAATGATAACTCGGTTTCACATCTTTAAAAATCAGGCTAAAAGTCCAAAGTTAATAACAAACCAGGTCACTTACAAATGAAATAAATTGTCCATATTCAGACAAAAACATAACAAAACACATGTCTTAATACTGACAGCTCATAAGTGGATCAGCAAACATCAGAATTTGCAGGTCAGACTGGCTGGTGATTAAAGATGAAGAAGCTCGATCTGCTAACTTACTAACGTGATATCTGACGTTGGGGTGAATAGTTTCATGGAGAAGTGTTGCCAGGTGTTACCAGTAACATCTCAGTTTAGCATGTCAGTGCAAACATAACAGCATGTGTTACACAAATCAGCTACAAGACAGGAAGCCAAAGAAGAGATTAACTGTGAGGGTAGAGTGAAAAAGCTAAAAAGCATTAGCCCAAATCCCACTCTGTTAGAGAAACTTTCCCATCTCATCTACTGGTTTGAAGAATGCCCCAAGAGACGACAGTCATTGACTCCCTCTCATCCAGACACACTCCCGTAATGACACTCACACACTCGCAAGCGGCTCTGGTTGTCCCAGATACAGCATGAAGGGTTTCCAGTCCATTGACTGCAGGCTCATTGTGAGCTGGTCTTAGCAGATAGGCCAGCTGGGCCCCACACTGACACACAATGTCCCCGGGCTGCTCAGAAAACCCGATCCGCGGTGCAAACTGGCTGCTGCAGCTCCCTGCAGAGCGCTCATTCTGGCTCCTTTGTCCCTGTGGAGACGGACCGACTCAGTGGTCCTTTAGGGAGCTGAAAGCAGAGTGTGCTTTAGGGTCAAAGGGTTAGCCACACACAGGCACATAAACACACTCATGCACACACATTCAAACACACTTACTGAGTGCCCTTGATGATAATAATAAGGGCATTTAGGGGCTGTCTCTGGAGACAGGCAGGTGACTGAGGGGTAATTTTCACCCTGAAAGGACCAATGATTGGCTCTGATTGTGATAATGATCACCATTATTGTCATTACAGCATGAAATGACTCAGAGGGAAGGAGAATTTTAAAAAGGAGTCCAGGTTTTCTCCCTTTTTGATGTGGTGGGGATCCGTTTTTTCATAAGGACATGATAATAAATACATTTTTCCCTTACATGAAAGATAATTCAAACATATTGATGAAATTAGACCAGTAAGACCTCCAGAAGTGAGACATTTTGTCTTCTTTGTGATTTTGGTCGGGTTTATGGCTTGGAGCTAATTTTCCAACCCTCAACACGACCAATTACACACGAAAATGTCTCTGCTTTTAATTCCATTTCTTCTCGTCCTCAGTTATAGCTTTCTCTCTCTCTCTCCTCTTTCCCTGCCACTTTTTATGCCTTTGTCCTCCTTCTGCATGCACTGCATCCATATCATCCCAGCCTCCTCCTTTGTTGTGCTCTGTCACAGTTTCCTGTGCCGTATTGTTTCCCTGCACATCCTCCCCTCCTCAGACTCGATTTTCCTCCTTGTCTTGCCCAAATAGCAAAATGCAGCAATCCATGTTAAAGCATTTATTTGTGAGTAAAACAGGGAGGGAATCAAAGACGAGGCGAGCGAGCGCTGCTGGTTTTTTTGGCTGGTGGTGGAGCTCCAGTAATGGCGGCGGAGGAGTGTTGTGTAACTGGCCTGGTTTTTGGGGTGAACATCATGTATAAGATGGCTTGTCTGTTAGCAAAGAGAGCAAACGCTCAGGCTTTACTGTAGCTGGTGTTCTGCTACATGTTTAACCTACTTTACAGCAGGAGTTTGGCTCTTCTGTCGCCTACAGAGCTGCCAGTCTTTACATCTTTAACAGACAGACAGAGACACACATCACGCACTATTATCCAGGATCCTTCTCTTAGTGTCACAAAGATAATGATTTTTCCTCTCTTTCTTTCTCATTGCTCTAATAGGATAATAAAATTCATGGAAACAGACTCTTCACAGTTTTCTGTATTTTGGGGGCCAACAGGGGGTCGTTATCTTCATCAAACATCCTCTCTCACACTCTTACATATTCAGGTCCTCTCAGCCATCATATAGGCCCTATTCAGGCTCGCCGGTGAGATTGGCAGGGCTGACAGATAGCCATCACGGCTTTGTGTGCTTTAATTAAACTACTCAGTGATTGCAGAAGCCATTTGAATGTGAATATTTGCTGCGGGACTCATATCAGGGACTTTGTAATTAGCCCAGTCAGCACTGGCTCCGTTTTGTGTCTGTGCATCAAATTATAGGAATGCTGATAGTCATAATTAAAAAATAACAATAACTTGTTTGGATGTGAATGTGTGCCTTCATTCTTTAAATGTTTTTGTCATTAATGTACGTAATTGGCAGGTTCACCTATGAAATCGCGCCAGTGTTTGTGCTGATGGAGCAGCTGACTCTGAAGAAGATGAGAGAGATGATTGGCTGGCCAGGTGGAGAAGGAGATGGCCTCTTTTCACCAGGTCAGTTTAAAGATGGACACTACACTGGCTGTCCAAAGCAAGTCACGCTCAGGCTCGATACAGCAGCATGCGCTGTAGCATTACCTCTGTCTGCGTCTGCAGCGTCGCCACATTTATTTCCATCTTATGTTGCATTCATTTTTCATTAAGATCCTGTATTGATGGTAGGACAGGCAGGCCACTGTGCGCAGCCTTCTCCAGCATAGATTCTAAAGGGGGTTGAGGCCTGGACTCTGCTGTGGCCGATCCATGTGTGAGAATAACGTCTCACGCTCCCTGAACCAGTCTTTCACAGTTCGAGCACCATGAATGGCCGAACATGGAATCATCCTGTCATTTAGTATATTCAGATAGTGACTTGACCTCATTATTTGGACACATAATGTTACTGAATCTAGACATGGACATGCAGCAACTCCAGATCATAGACTGCTCCCACAGGCTTCAGCAGACACGTGGCATGATGGCTTCATCTGCCTTTCCTCTTACCCTGATGCTCCCAATATGGGTGAATCTGGACCCACACGACCTTCTTCCATTGCTCCAGACTCTAACCATTATGCTCACTAGCAAACTGAAGCCTTTTTCTCTGGTCAGCCTCTCTGTTTAGGGGTTTTCTGTTCAGTCCCAATCCCTTTAGTTCACATAGTGAGCGTGGAAATGCTCTTACTATGAAAGACAGCTCTGAGTTCTGTGTTTTTTACCTGCAGGGTTATTCTTTATTTTTTATTTCTGACCATATTACTTCCTGGAAGATGATTGTTCTCCATATCCTTCCAGTTTTTAGTTTTAACCCCAGTTCTGGTAGTTTTAACATCTTCTTAGGTGTTTTCTTTGCTTGATCCTGATACTTGGACTCTTCTAAAACAAATGGCATCTTTTTTATGAGTGCAGTGTGTGTCTGATGACATAAACACTGGAAATATGAGAATCTACTCACTGCCTCAGTTAAACAACTTGTTTCAGATACAGTCATTTATCATGTTAAAACCACCTTATTTAGGTAAATCCAGATGGTGGCTTGTTATTTGGATGAGCAGTGTATATTCCCATAATCAACCCCATGCTGGCTGTGATGAGGAACTGATGTATCCATTTGGTAGGGGGCGCCATCTCCAACATGTACAGCGTGATGATCGCACGCTACAAGTATTTCCCTGAAGTCAAGACCAAGGGCATGTCTGCTGCTCCACGCCTTGTGCTTTTCACATCCGAGCACGTACGTGATTATAAACACACACATTTTACACACACACACATACATTACACATTATTCTGAAATGAACGAATGCAGCGTTTTACTGGCTGGATTGATTTAACCAATAACCATTGAGCTAGTTTGGATCAGGGCAATGGCTGTTTTAATAGACTTAACTTCATCACAGCTACTTTTGTCTTGGGAGAATTGCTCAGTTGACAACTTTTACTGCAAGTGAGACAGACCTCAACTAGCAATTAGCTTGCAAAATGTTCCCCCTCTCTGATCATGGCGGTTCCATTATGGATTAAATATTTGTCCAATGTGTCTCCTCCACAGAGCCATTACTCCATTAAAAAAGCAGGAGCGGCTCTGGGTTTCGGGACAGACAACGTCGTCTTGCTGAGTACAGATGAAAGGTTTGTCGCTGATTAAGAGTCAGAAATTATTGTGTGAACATGTTTTAGTGACAGTGTCCTGCTGTGTTTGCAGGGGGAGAGTCATACCTGCTGATCTTGAGGCTAAAATCATTGATGCCAAACAGAAGGTTGGTGTATTTCTTTCCTCTCTTACTTGTATTTATACCCCTCCGTATGTTTCCCTTTAATGTTTTCTGTCTGTCCTGTGTGACTCTGCAGGGTTACGTCCCATTGTTTGTGAACGCCACAGGAGGTTCCACTGTTTATGGGGCATTTGATCCCATCAATGAGATCGCTGACATCTGTGAGAAATACAACCTGTGGCTGCATGTTGATGTGAGTAGCTGATGCTGGGTCAGTTTAATGACGTAGAGGCTGCGGTGCATCCTTCCCTCTGTAATCCTTTGCTCCTCAGGGTGCCTGGGGAGGGGGACTATTGATGTCTAGGAAGCATCGCCATAAGCTTAATGGCATTGAGAGGTAAGAGCATGGAGACAAATCAAGCGTCACGTGAAAGACATTCGTAGGGAAACGACATTCATGTGCTAACATGTGTAATACGCTTATCAGGGCCAACTCTGTCACATGGAACCCGCACAAGATGATGGGTGTCCCTCTGCAGTGCTCTGCAATCCTGGTCAGAGAAAAGGTAAGTTCCCATTAACCAGTAACCACGGCTTACATAAGCATCATGGTTACATTTTTATATTGATGTTTGTCTGTAGGGAATCCTGGCAGGCTGTAACTCCATGTGTGCTGGGTACCTGTTTCAACCAGACAAACAGTACGACGTCACCTATGACACGGGGGACAAGGCCATCCAGTGTGGTCGGCATGTTGACATCTTTAAATTCTGGCTCATGTGGAAAGCTAAGGTGAGACTGAGAGGGTGTCATCAAGCAGACACTTTATAATATGTGTGTAACATGTGTCACAGCATGACAACCTCTTTCTCCTACAGGGCACCATCGGGTTTGAACAGCACATCGATAAGTGTTTGGACCTGTCTCAGTATCTCTACAACAAGATCAAGAACAGGGAGGGATATGTGATGGTGTTTGATGGAGTGGTGAGCTGCATTACACTTTCTTTAACCCACAATGTGTACCTGATGCAGAATGGCCTGAAACTGAATTAATAGCAACGTTACTGAGCCTTTTTGTGTCCTCAGCCTCAGCACACCAACGTCTGCTTCTGGTATTTTCCACCCAGCCTGAGAGGAATGCCTGACGGAGATGAGAGGCGGGAAAAGCTCCACAGGGTGCGACTCTCTCACACATCTCTTTCATATTCACATTTCAACATTTTAAAATTGTTGTAGTGCAAAAAAAGGCATATGATATGTTTTTATATTGATACACAGATCTGTCAAAGGGTTAATCATGCTTCCATTAAACTTTATTTTCTTAGCTTTATTAGCACTATGACTCTGATTTGTTGTTCTTGCTGCATCAGGTGGCTCCAAAGATCAAGGCCATGATGATGGAGTCCGGGACCACTATGGTGGGCTACCAGCCACAGGGCAATAAAGTCAACTTCTTCCGTATGGTTGTGTCCAATCCGGCTGTCACTCAGTCAGACATTGACTTCCTTATTGATGAGATTGAGAGGCTGGGCCAAGACCTGTAGACCTCCAAACCAGCTCCCCTCCACAGAGAAACATCATCTTTTACCTCTTGTCTTTGAAAGGTGAATACTAGTGAGTTGAAACACTGACAGCGCTGCAGACTTTGTCCATGTCTGAAGCATTTGAAATATTCCCACCACCGAGGAGAAGCAAATAATGACACTCACACAAACCACATAGTAGATAAAACATATAAAGAGTAACAGAGTTGTCCCAGTACAACCATAATAATGAATGGGTGCAGTGGTATCTCTGATATGAGTGTGCATAAATGTGTGGAATTGAGTTTTTTTTGTCTAATACTGTTTGTCCTTTACTATCTGTTTGTGTGGCCTGAGCGTGTGTGTGTGTGTGCATATGCTAAATCATAAGAAAAAGCACATTAAAAAGTTTAAAATATCAAATCTAAGCATAGTAAGTAAATGTGTCAACCTGAGAGGATTTATTCTCCTCTCCAACAGAGCTACAGTCTGCAATATTTTTCACATAGAATATTAGTTGTAGGATTTATAATGTCTTCAGAAGCCTGTGAGGCTTGTAAAACGCTGACTTGTGAAACGCTGGCTCGTTGTCAGTTCCATGCAATCATGTAACACACATATGTGAGTATAAAACCCATTGAACATGAATATTTTATCAAATATTAATAATATACTTAACACAGTTTCACCATTTGCAGATTCAGGTATTTTATTGTAACTGTATCTTTATGTGTATTACATAGTAATACATTTGTAGATGTAATCATCGGAACTGAATAAAGTTTATTTATAGTGATTTCGTCTGCCAAAGAAAGCAAACCGGGAGCGAGCAATCTGTTGTCTTTCATGTTGAACTTCTTACAGATTATAAGTGTTTGTAAAATGTTGCCTATTCACCTTCGAACGTGATGAAATTTCTATATTTAGTTTCTTTTTGTGATTTCTGACTGAATGTTTGGAGATGACTGACGGGCCTTCTGACGAGATTAGGAATTAATCTTTAAAATCCTCTGGCCGCTGTGACGGTTTTTATTTTTACAAGAAGCACAAGGATGTGAGAATGTACTCTCCTCTGGAGACTGGGAAGAAAGTAATGCATCTGTCTGAATCCTAACTGTGGTGTAGTATATTAACTGTAAAACATTGTATTCTCAGTGTTACGGGGAGCCCTGTTCATGTCTTTGCACAATGTTCACCTTTTCTCTCTTCCATTGTAAATGGATGTGTATTAAGAGATAAATTTATGAAATATTTATGGTTATTAGGGACCATCTGTGAATGGCATGGCATAAATCCCATTTAAGGTCATCTGTGTCATGTATGTTGCCAGTGACTCTTGTTTGTGACCAATCTGGATTTTGATGAAGCCCGGTGTAAGGAAAAGTATCCAGGAGGCTTTCAGTAGGCACTTTAACAGAATCATAACATCATTAAAAAAGCACTAATAAAGTCTATTAAAGGGAAAAATTACTCTGGCTTATTGATACTTTCATTAATCCATCACTCACATTAATCTCTTGCTGTGGTTGCAATAACATGATGGTATAAACTAACACACGCATATTTTCATGTATTAGTAAATCTGTGCCTCATAATAAGTTCAATAAACCACCATAAAGTGTCATAAAACTCATTTAATCTCTCTCCTGAACCTGTTTACACTTTTTTCCTTTCATTGTTGTTGGGAACTAGATGTAACATGACCTTACTGTGACACCATTTCCTAATTTAACCAAATCATTCTTTATTGTTTTGTCATCTTCAAATGCAAATCATAAAAAATTAAATAGGAAACAAAGCAGTGAGGAGGACCGTGCCTTCATCCTCAGATGGATGTGCAACCAGCTCCACCTGGTGGTCATTTCCTGCCTTCACATTCACCTGTAAGATGATAACACTTCTGTTTTACAATAAGATTCCTTTAATCTGTAATAATCTGTTGCCTTGGGGTTAGATATAAACATAACAGCAAAGTGTATGAAATGTTGTTTATCTAAGAAGACATTTACACAAGTTAAAGTCAGATTTTATTTACTAGATCTTATTTTAGACCCAACAAATGATCAACCACTTGCTCTCACTCATAAGGATAATTTAGAGGAGGGGTGTGAAAACTTAGTCCTGAAAGTTTTCAATGTCTCCAAACACACCAGACTCTACAGAATGAGTCGCTGTGCAGATCTTAATAAGCTATTGATCTATTTGATTTAAATCAGGTGTGTTGGGGCAGGGATACATGGAAACCCTGTCGGATTCTGAACCTCAGGGTTCCTCACCCCTGATTTAACCTAACACACATGTCTTTGGACAGTGGGAGGAAGTGAGTACCCGGGAAATCCACGCATACACGGGGAGAACATGCAAACGCCACCAGAAAGGTCACCGTTTAGATCTCAGCCGAGGTTCAAACCAGCAACCTCCATGCTGTGAGGCTGCAGTGCTAATCACTGCTCCACCCAAACTCACATGTATAATAAATAAAGAAAGCTGGCTTTTAGTTTTTACTCATTTTACTAAATTTTTAGCATTAAATTTCATGTACAACCATTTTCCTTGTATGTACTTCTTTTATGAGGCTCAGATTTTTTAGACCCTCAGCATGTATCAGCTGTTTAGGTAATTTATGGCTAATAATAATAATAACTTTTTTTGACCATTGATAGCTGTTTATATTAACAAAAAGACGTTTATTTATTCTGCCACATTTCACCATGCATGTAGGTTACATTCAGGGTGATGAGTCTTCATACTCAGATATGGCATTGGTGGGTGAACAACCCTCACCAAAAATAACTATACTCAAGTGTTATTTAAGCATACTTAATTTAAACTAAAAAGATGACTGTATACTTTCAGTTCATTTTTTAAAGTACTTATCAGAAATAAACTTTACAAACATTACAAGTGGGCCAATTTGGCCCCAAGAAGTATACTTATTAGTTAACTACCAGTATACTTGTATAACTACTTGGTACATAAAGGTATACCTGGGGATATACTTATCTATACTTAAGTATACATAAAAATATGTACTTCAATTATAGGCTACTTTGGTAAGGGAAGCTAAAGAAATTATAATCCCGTGTATATTCAGCAAACTGAATTTTGTTTGTGATTACAGGTTTCATATATATTTTAGTTTTAATAGAAAAAAGTAACTAAGCTGTATTGGTTTTAATCTTGCATTGTAATACTTTGATGTAAATTAAGTCTTATTATTAAACAGGAATTTGAAATTTGCGAAAAGGCGTTATTTCCTGCCACGTAATGGCGCATGCGCATCACGAAGCTAATCATTTGGCGACGTGTACCGGTGAGTGGAAGTACTCAGGTGTCTCACCTCCAGCGGGTTGCAGACTGCCAGAGCACCCCAAAAAGCCTCCGAGGAGCTCAACCATGGGAGGATCACAAAGCGTCGAGATACCTGGAGGAGGTTCTGAGGGCTACCATGTTCTCCGCGTGAGTTATTAGCATCTGCAACCTGCTGTTAACTGTTAGCATAGCTTCCGTTTTCAGCTGACTGAGTTGACGAAAGGCCGGGGATGATTTTCGTGGCCTTCGCCTGGAAAACAAAAGGCCCTGGCAGGAAATATTGGTCTGTTTTAGAGTTATACTAGCGCCACATACCGTTTCAATTGTGTTTTTGTATATGTACACTCGTTAAGTTAGCCTACCAGAAACTTAGCATCATTAGAGCTAAAGCTAGCTGTAGCCTGCTGAATGACAGCTGCCATCCAGAGATGTTGTACACCTGTTATCAGGCGCGTATATTCTGCTGCTTTCGGATTTATTTAAATGAGGAATATGAATTTCCTGCTAACAAGCTATTTGTAGCTGGTATTTTCTTCCATTCATCCAAATTCAGGCTGTAAGGCTTTAAATAGTAGCGAGGTTAAGGCGCATTAACCAAAGTGAACAGTGCAGATGTGCGTGAAGCTAACTGGTTCTGTCAAGCCAGTTTTAAGATTCACCTACCAGTGTAGTATCATACAATCTTTTATTTTTTATAGGCGTATGACATGTTTGGGTGTTGCACAGTGCATCCTGTTGGGGTATAATATAATGAAAGGGTCCAACATCTCAGGCTGTCCCTCACTTCTGTGCAGGTTCAGGAAAACTCTCCTGGACACCGAGCAGGACTGGAACCTTTTTTTGACTTCATTGTCTCCATCAACAACACCAGACTGGTAAGAAATGGGAGCAAGTGGATCACGTGGGTTACATGAGTTACAGGGAGTGCTACATTCAAGGTCTGCCTGTCTGTTTCACTTTTGATCTGCTTTCCTTCAGAACAAGGACAATGACACCTTGAAGGACTTGCTTAAAGCCAGTGTCGAGAAACCAGTCAAAATGTTGGTTTACTCATCAAAGACCCTGGAGCTCCGCGAGTGCACGGTGACCCCCAGTAACTTGTGGGGGGGCCAAGGTTTGCTGGGTGTCTCGATTCGCTTCTGCAGCTTTGAAGGAGCGAATGAAAATGTTTGGCATGTGCTGGTAAGTATCCATACAGACCCCTTGTTATTTTGAGACTTCATTGGTATGATTAGAGCAAACTCTTTGTTGTAGGAAGTGGAGTCTAACTCCCCAGCAGCCCTCGCTGGCCTGCGACCACACACTGACTACATCATTGGAGCAGACACTGTTATGAATGAGGTAAGCTGTCCTTTAATCACACTCTTTGTTGCCTTGTGCTGATTCTTTAACTTCTCCTCCTGTGTGTGTGGTTCCCCTCAGTCGGAGGACTTGTTCTCTCTGATAGAGAGCCATGAGGGTAAGGGGCTGAAACTCTACGTGTACAACACAGACACAGACAACTGCAGAGAGGTTATCATTACGCCTAACGGTGCCTGGGGAGGGGAGGGCAGGTAATGCACACACTTCAACACACTTATGTGTAAATGTGTTGCCATTTCTGTTGATTATGTCTCAGATTATCTTAAAATCCTCTTTTCTTTTCTGCTTCCCAGCCTTGGGTGTGGGATAGGCTATGGATACCTCCACAGAATTCCCACTCGGCCTTTTGAGGAAGGAAAAAAGATCAGCTTCCCTGGAAGTTCTCCTAGTGAGCCTGTCAGCCCCATAAAGGATGGATTCACTGAGGTCAGGACAGATTAATGCTGTGCTAGCTGCTTATATCCGTATCACTTTGCCTCAATGCTGCTTAAATATGAGCAGATTTTATACGTTCAGATTCTTTATGATCACAGTGGACAGATAAAAAGCATTAGTGGATCATTTGAACAAAACTGACTCTTGATCTCATGTTTTCTTTCTCCAGGTCCAGCTATCAGCCGTTACTCCGCCTTCCTCCACACCATCTGCTCCCACCGGCCTTGAAGAGTCACTTTCTGGCCTGTCAATCAGCTCTGCTCCGCCCCCGATGCCCAGCGAGCTGCAGACAGGTACGTCTTTTCTTTCTTTGTAAGATAAATGAAAGTGTGTGTCTGTGCTCCTCTCAGGAGCGGTTCTGTTTACTCTGCATATTCTCTTCTAATGCGTATCACTTTTCCTCCCTCTCCTGCAGGTTTGCCAACAGTCCCTTTCCTCCCCTCCACCACCAACTCCTCGCTTAGCCCGCTCACTCCACTAAATCCTGCCGCCACTAGCTTCAACCCAGCCACCACGCTACCAGGTGTGTGATTTTTATTCTCCAAACAAAGCTTGCTGCCAGCTGAGCCGGCCAGCTTTCAGCAGGATTTTAGGCTTTTTAGCAACATGCAGCTTGTTTTCAGTAAACAAGCTTCAGATGCTTTAGCCAGTAACATGTCAGCGTTTTGGCACAGCTGCTTTTACTGGTGCTCTAATCACTGCCAGTAGTTTGTAAAGTCTTTTAACTGTTTAACTGTACATTTAAGCCTAATCTTCAGCTTTAAAGTTGAATCTATTGAAGCAGCAGGTTAGATTATGAATGTGAGTGCATGTGTTGGACATTTGCAGGTCTGATGCCCCTCCCAGCTGGTTTACCTCCACTCCCTAACCTCTCCAACCTGAACCTGCCACTCCCAGACCTCAGCGCTGTGTCGTTAGGAGGAACCAGCACCCTGCCAGCGGTAGGAAGCACAGGTGAGTCAGTCATCAAGATGAACCCGATGCAGCAGAGTACGATGGCTAATTTCTCTCTTCCCCCCCACCAGTCCCATCTCTGGCTTCACTGCCGCCCCTGAACCTGCCAGGTCTCACCTCGTTGCCCCCTCTGCCCACCATGTTGCCCTCTCAGTTGCCTCCTCTGCTCTCTCAGGGCGTGGTCCCCCTCGCGCCCACCTCCAGTGCCCCCACAGCCTCCGTCACAGTCACAGCGACCAGCGCAGCCTCCACAGAAGCCACAGAATCGCCAGCTCCTGCAGAAACTACGCAGACGACGTCGTAATGTGGAGTGGCGGGTTTCCTTTTTTTTTTTTTTTCCCACCAAACTTCTCGACCTGGTTTCTCTATTTCTTCCATCTGTCTTTCTTTGTTCTATTTATTTGGCCAAAAGAGAGCAGACAGATGAAAGGTGACAGTTAAAGAAGAATATGAAGACAGGATGGATGTAGGTTGGTCTGTCCAGTGTCCGATTGTTTATAAAGCAGAGGAACTGGTAGCACTGCAGCTTGTAAGAGCTACTGTATGACAAAGACAAATCTACCACTTTGCACTTCAACAGTCACAGCAAGGCAAAACTTTCTAGTTTGTTTTTTTTTATAGTATATAACTAGTGTATGTTTATGGTGCTGGACGATGGGCAGTTTTACTGAATTACCTACATTAAGCAAAGTAAACTTCTGCACTGCTGTAATAAAAAAATATGTAAACATGGTGTAGATGTGGTCTTATCATCCAGCTCCAGCTCTAACCCTTTATGTTTATTATTAGTGTATAGACCCTCCCGACCAGTAGAGTGGTTTAAATAACTTTAAGTTTCAGTATGTCTCCACCTGGTGAATGAATCTGCATTATTTTGCACCATGTTTGTTTCCTTTGTACATCTTCATGTATATGCAGAACTCTATAATGCAGCCGTGACCGCCTGAAGGCCGTGCCAGAGGAGACGAGAGGTTTAGAAGTACCCAGGCTACTGAGAAGAGTGTGAAACATGGAGGATGTAATGCATCAGCCCTCAGCACGGCCAGAGGGATTTAGTCATCAGAGGTGCAGAACGTCCACACGGTGTCTGTAAAACTTTCTGAGCACTTCTACAGAATGCACAGTGTAAGCAATAAAAGCCAAATGAATTTTATAGGTTGCCTGTGTGTCAATGAGGAGATTTTGTCTTTACACAGGAACAATAGTGATCTATGGCAAACACGACTGTCAGGGGAAACATTTAACTACTTTGACATGACTGGAGATGAAAATCCAGATGACCCAGGCTTTCACCAGCACTTAAACACAATATGTAAGCTGTGAGGAAGCATCTCAGAACCCCTCATGAGCCCGTAGACTGGTCTTTACCCAGTTTTCCACAGATCGTTGTGGTTTTGATGGCTTTATGATTCCAGAGGGGGTTAGTGTAATTCTGCTGTGTAATTTCCAGATGTTTGTTTGAAGTGAACATACGAGTTACCCAAAGCTAAACGTGTATAACAATGATATTATTTCTTTCTCCAATAATTAAATGCTGAAATTCATGAAAGAACATAGAAAAATCATTTTCTTATCTGAGGCTGGAGCCTATCCCAGCAATCATTCGGTGAGAGACGAGGTATATGGACTGGTTGCCAGTCCATCGCAGGGCTTTGTGAAGATTTTTCTTTTTGTTCACTTTTTAAAGTGATGCATAGTAACATCTGCTCAGAGCCAAATACCTCACAAGCATCATGGCAGAGGGCTGATTATTGGGCCTTCTCCTGCCTTAGACAGTTGCGTACTGTGTTTTTTTAGACTGTTGGGAAAGCCAGGGACTGTAAAGGGCGTTTACAGCTTCAGTTAGCTAAAATGTGTCTGGTGCAAAAACAGGGCAGTGCAAACAAAAGGCTCTTTAAATATACACAATAAATAAGGTCAGAAATAAAATAAGAATAATTTGATGTAATGTTAGGGATGTTGGGGGAGAAACTGTTCATCCGGTTTGGAGAGGGGTAAAAACCAAACTGAAGTCCTGGTCCAGATGGAGCAGTACCTTATGAATGAATGAAAAATACTTTATTGATCCCAGAGGGAAACTCAAATTGTAGTAGTTTTATAAATACATAAAATATTTAATGAAGGGTCTTCACTGTTCTTGTTGGGATGGTGCCGTCCACACAGGAGTCCATATAA
>JBAMHV010000008.1:4857002-4873966 GCA_037177535.1 Pseudomugil gertrudae
GACAGAGTTTTTTTGGGGCTGGGAAAAGGGGGAGATCAGGACGCCATTTTGTTTGTGGAGGGGGGGGAAAAACCCGGTGGGAAAAAAAAAAAAAAAAAAAAAAAAAAAAAAAAGCATCCTGGAGGTGTCTAATTCCTGGAGACAGGTTGCAGCAGATCTCAGCAGAGTGGATGACACGCCACGGCTTGGTCTTGTCCTTGCAGCCACTCAGACTGCTGTGGAGGATGGATTCACTGATGGCTCTATACAAGTTCACCATCAGCTTCACTGGGAGCTGAAGCCATGGAGCCTTTTTGCTGAGAGCTGATGTTCTGCTGATGTTAGGAGTAGAATTAACCCGTAAATTCAGCTCTCATAGCCATAAAGCTCCTGTTGGCAAAGCGAAGTTATTCGGTGCAACATGGCATTCTGCTGTGTGAATCCACAAGGTTTATTCTGACTTGTGGAAAATCACCTCTCCATCAAATATGATGATGGCAAAACAGGACACATCTGTAGCTCCAAACCTAAACCAGTTCATCAAAAAACTGGGATTTTGTTTATAACTTTAAGGTAAAAGCAGAATTGGATAATAGACTTCATGAACAAAGTTTTTCTGCCAGCACTGAGGTCTGAGTTAAGCACCTACCTGGACACATTTTCTTCCATCAGCAGCGATGTCATGATGTCACTGTGAATTTCAGCCTGTACAATTAGAGCAGATGACTCAGAGACGTGACTGAGGAAGATATCTGTTAAAGCTACAGCAGCAATAGCTGAGCGTGCAATTATCAACATTTAATACTGTGTTTGTGACTGAAACATGTATAAAATACATCTTCTCATGTTTCCATCCACGACCACATCAGCTTCCTCGATGCTCCATCGTGTTTCAGAGACCCTGCATACCTGCACAGGAAGCAGGAGCAGAAAACTGGTGCACGTGATAAATTTCCCATCTAGCGTCACACTAAAGCAGCTTCACCGTTCTGTTTTCATCAGAGAGACTTTTATCTTTGTGTAATGAAGATGAAGTTTGCTTTAGAGGCAGCTTAAAATGTCACAGCATCGTACTGGTTAAGTATTTTATTTACAGGATGACAACATTTGGATATATCCACATGAATTCCAGAAGTTAATAATGCAGCTAACCTGGAGCACGCCCACTTCTGCAGGCGTCAACGAAGCGTAACAGGATTTTGCTTTATACAATGTTTATCCGACTTTTCCACCTAGGAAAACAAATACAACTAAAATAAAATGTCCCAAAGTAGACATTTGAAGTTGATTGCAGAAAGACGACGTGCTGCATTCCCTCAAACGGGGGACAGGCTGTGGAGAAGTCCTCTTTACACAGTTCAAGTATGCACATATGCAAGGTTGATTCACGTTACAAACTAAAAGCAACATTTATAGCAGCAAACAGAATGGCTTGCAGGGAGGAAACCAATAAGATGGAGCAAACTGAGACACTAAGGAGCCAGGGGAGAGCCTCATTATTAGAAAGGTTGCTAGTGAGTAATGTCTCCTGAACATGAAATGTACAACCCGTCCAACACCAACACACTCTTCTCACACCTTCCGCCTCACGCCTGAACGAAACCTAAAAACAAAACAAAGACAGCTGGATCCACTGTCTGCAAAGCTGAAATGCTTCCGAGGCCACACTGTGGTACTTCAAGCCAAATCCCACACCACATGATCTGGATTGGATGTGCAACTCTAACCCTTTCAGTCCTACGAACATCAATGTCTCTCACGTGCAGTCGCTTCTTTCAGATGCAACCATTGTTTTGTGCGGTGGGAATTAACTGCATGTAGTCAATATCCGTTCAGATGATCACGAGTCCTCATTGCTGCTCGTCAGAGTCGTTGGAAGCAATGAGGCTGTAACGGTGGTTTTATGGCGATAGTCCTTATGTGTATTATCAAAAACATGGAGGGGCTTTGGACAGTGCATCCAGGGGCTCCAATACTGCTACTGTCTCCCAAGGAGTTTCCTCCAACTCAAATCCATCCAGTTGCTTTACTTTCATGACTCCTTTGCTCCAAAAAACTGTCTTTATTTTGTCCCATTTCCTTTCTTTTCTTTCATTATTCTCTAAATTATGACCCCTCTCTTTCACACAGTCAAGTTCAATGACACAAGTCCATGAAACACATTTTATGTTTTCCATTTCATCTTCTTTTGTTGACAAATGATTCATTCTAAGAAAAAAAAACCCAATAGATCCACATCTATGATCCTCTAAATCCAAAAATCCAGCTTTGAGATTGACCTGAGGGTCCCGTCAGTGTTGCGAGTCAGTAGGTGGGAAGAGAGGATGACAAGGACTGGAGGGAGCCGGAGGAGTTTGAACGTCTCATGTGAGGGAGGAGGTAGGAGTCCGAGCACAGCTGGTGAACGTCAAACCGGTCCTCCTTCCGATAGGCCAGACAACGCCGGATGAACGCCTGCATGACAGGAGAAAGCACGTTGGAAACAGGCAGCTGCTTTGTTTGGTTTCTAAAAATACAACACATGAGAGACCTGAGGTCTACTTTGTAGAGCCCTTTTAACAGTGCTCATCAAGACGTGCTGCAGAAGTTTAACAGAAGTAATTAAGCGACAACGTGGCAAAAACTGAAGAACACAATGTAGCCGACATTTTACCCGTTTATACAAGAGAAACTGAAACTATGACGAACCACGTGAGACGAGGTAAAATGATGAGCAGCAGCATGTCACAGTAAGGGTTCAGGTTCAGTTCTGGTGTTTACAGACTTTAATCATGACGGGAAGCTGCAGGAATCACCGGGTCAATACTTGGTAGTGACCTGGAGTAATTTGTGTATGTGTTATACACACTGTTGGAAAGAAGACTAGAGATATGAACAATGTATATCATTTCACGCTACACTCTTAACACATTTCAGACCAGTTATCTATGAAGTACTCCAGCAGGAGATGATGCTGCAACAACAATTATCCTGTTGCTTCGGGATGGGTCCAGTGAAAGTACTCCAGTAAAACAAGTTTATCCAAAACACACTGATTTAAATCAATGAACTCTCATCAAGTTCAGCCTGTTAATGAGCATTTATTTTATTCAGGTGTGTTAAAGTAGGGTTTCCTCCAAGACAGGCGGGGCAGGGGTTGGGAAACAAAGATCATCTGAAACAGAAACTCAGAGCTGATAACTCACATAAATAGTTGCTGCTTATTTTCCTACTAACATTTAATCCAAAATGCATCTTTAAATGATAAGTGATGATTTTTGCAGCAATGACAAACAAATCTTTTTATAAGAATAACAGTGTTACTGCCTTTTTGTTGTATTGGATATATTTTTATTACCTCCATGTGTTAATTGAAAATGTAAAACACTCTGAATTTAATGCATTTTAGCCAGTCTTGACTCTTAAATATAATATAAAGGTGTTCACATGGGATCTGTGCTGTTGCATCACCTTGGCTTCTGTGCTGGCCTGGGGTTTAGCTGGAAACTGGACTTCTGTGGCTTTGAGAATGGTGTTCTCCTGGAGGATGTCCTGCTGCGACTGATTGTGACCAAACGGCTGCAAAAATAAAAATAAAGTCCTTACAGGTCCCATTTCTCTTTAACAGACTGGAGGAAACATGCGCTCGCAATGTTGTACCTTGCGTCCATAGAGGCATTGGAAGAAGATCACTCCCACAGACCACACATCCACCTTGTTGGAGATCTTGGGTGGTTCTTTCCCCACAACAAAACATTCTGGAGGAAGGTACCTAAGAGCCCATACGTAGACAAAACACCACCATGTTATCAGAGACACGCCTCACTACTATGCATCGGCTTGGATCTTAGCAGTTTATGTAGTTTACTGCTAATTTTCATGCCATGTTAGGGAAGCAAGCCTCTCCACATCACCCTGCTGCAGAGAACGTCTCGTATACAGAGGTTGTGCAGGAGGAAGGGAGGAGTGGTGCAAAACATATAGAGATGTGCCATCTCCATTAATATGACCCATGTCATGGAAACGTTTTATTTAATATGATTATGTTTTTGATGCTTCTCGACCCCGTGCCCAGTTTTTAATACTTTATATTTCTACAGATATTGTTGTATCTTATTTTACTTCATTTTGTGTATTTGTGTTGTAGGGAGACCTTGAATGTCATGAAAGGGGCCCAAAAATTAAATGTATTATTATTTTAATATTGTACACATGAGGGGTGTATTTGGGTTTTAGTCTTGCTCAACTAAAACCAACTGAATTTGAAGCGTTGTGTAAATATTTCAGCCTCGTAGCTTCTGTTTGCAACATAAGGAGTTACTACGGTATGTACCTTTCTGAATGTAAAAGTGTTCCTTACTTGTTTTGATGGCATTGTGACATCTATGTGCAATAATCTCAAAGCTGAGAACCAAACTTCACAATATTTTCCTCCCAGAAACATAATTTTACTACAGTTTGGCTTTATGTACCGCATCACATACAAAAGCAATGCAGGAAGGCATCAGAAGAAGAGAGGAAAAGAAACAGGTGGAAACAGAGAAAAGGTAGGACCAGTCAACATGAGACTGACTTTTACCAGGTGGAGAGAGCTCAGAGTACAGGTAGGGTGCAAGCTGGGTGCAGAATTAGCTGTCAAAAGGGGGCGCCACTGTTCAGTAGGGCCTCTTAGAATAACAACTAATGTTGACATTTTTGCAAATTAAAAGCCTGGTTTACTTTCCTCTGAGGTTTTACAGCACAGAGGGATTGTTGGAAGAAACTGAGGAGATGTATGGGATATCTATGTTTGGCTCTATGAATGGAGTGAAGCTGAACAGCTTCAGTCAGTAAAGAAACTTCCAAAGCAGAGTTATCTTTCACTTTAAACATGTTTGTTTGTGGCTCTGAGTGGCTCGTATGATTGGATGTGACGAAGCTGACACCTCTTATAAATTCTATGATCGATCAGATTTGAAGATGATGGCAGCATAGTTTTATCTGCGCTATGAGCTGAGTAATTCTGATAAGTGTAAAGACTAGTTTATGGATGTGTAATTAGTGGTGGGCGATATGATGATGAACAGGTGAACCATTATATTAATTAGCATCTGTTTCAGTAGCATTTTATTTTAAGTCCATAGCTAAATGACATTTTTTATTGTGAATAATTTCATAATAGAAGAGCAGATTTTGACAGTAAGTGAAAGTAAAGTTACTTTTGTTTGTTCATTTGATTAATTTCTAAAATAAAATGTGAAAAAAGAAAATGTTCCATTTAAATAATTTACATGAAATATTTGTTCTGAATGTTTTGATGAACTTTTGATGTGAAGTGCTTTTCTTTAAAGTTCTTATTAATGTATATTTTCTGATTAAGCTTTTCAGTAACATGGAGTGTTACTACGATCCTTTAATCTTTCTGTTCTCTCTGATTTAATGTTTCATCTGTACTTGTATGGTCTTGTTTGTCTCCTTGAGTGCAGATAGAAAAGCAGCATTCCCCATCTGGCATATTTACATCATGCCTTCACTTACTGGTTATCCTTAACCTGCCAGTTACTAAACCAGTTAAACCAATAAAACAAAAAATAATTTGACCAGGCTGTAAGAAGCCAGGACCACACAGCTTTTCCTCATTCGTTTCATCCTACAGATGCTGTCATTGTTATACTCTCACCAGTAGGTTCCAGCCCCCTGTGAGGTGAGGTCCATCCCATCCACACCATAGTTGTCATCATCCATGATCTTTGACAGGCCAAAATCTGTGATTTTGATCTCTCCACACGCCGTACCGTCCACCAATAAGATGTTACCTGAGCCGAACATGGACAGTGAGATTCAGGGAATGTCTGGTTTGAGATCATTTGCATCTTTCAGTTTCAAAGAACGACTCTTCAAGTACTTCCTGGTCATGTGACACACCTGGTTTGAGGTCATAATGGATGATGGGAGGTTTGATTTCATTGAGGTAGCGCAGCGCGCTGACAATCTGCATGACAATGGAGCGAGCCTCTTTCTCTGACATCAGCTTGTTCTGCTTCAGGTAGAAGTCCAGATCATTTCCTTCACAGAACTCCAGGACTGTACAGAACCTGAAGAAAATGGACGTATGCACAATTACGGGACAATAGATAAACAGTAAATCAGAGGAATAAATGATTCTTTTCAAACTGGGAAGAATAAAAATGTTTAACCTGGGTGACTGCAGCTAAACGTGCTTCGTTTACACATCCACTGTCAGGACACGCCGACACTGAATCATACATTCTTCTGTAAACTGCTTTTGCCATTTACTCTTTCTCAATCTGATAACAACCTCACTACAAGCCTCCAGGCACAACACAAACAATTCATGCTGTATTTCAAAAGTAACCAAAAATCTGATGCAGCAACCTGCTGCTTTAAACCCACCATACTTAAACATGTTTAATCTGGTGCTGTGAGAGGAAGCACAGGGTGTGTGTGCACAGCAGGGCTGCAGCTGGCAGAGGTCACATGTGACTCACGTGTCAGTGTCCAGGGAGAAATAGTCGTACAGTTTGACTATTCTGGGGTGGTCCAGCTGCTTGTGTATCCGGTACTCTCTGCATGCGTGCCTGGAAGGGAAGAACCTGGCATTAACATGAGATCACAGGTAAATAGGCAATGTTCACTGGTAAGGAGTGTGGACAAGCATATCAGATGTGATGACTGAGTGGTTAACTGTGTGTTTATATGGTAAATGGACTCATATTTATACAGCACTTTTCCAGTCTTATGGACCACTCAAAGCTCTTTACACTATATAGTCACATTCACCCATTCACACACACACTCACACCCCGATAGGCACATCGGGGGCTAGTTGGGGTTCAGTGTCTTGCCCAAGGACACATCAGCATGTAGTCAGGAGAAGCCTGGAATTGAACTGCTCTTCCACCTGAGCTACAGCTGCCTGATTATATCAAATGGAGCATCCTGCAGCCATCCTCTATAAGACTAATCTTAAGACTGCCAGAGTCTTTATAGATAAGGATGGTAAAGTGGTTTTTGGTGGATTATGTTAAGACACCTACATGGCCTAAATCAGCTTCTCTTGCTGTGATAACACCAAACATGAATCCAACACATAAGCGTGTTTCTGAAGTGACGATGACAACTAAAACCTGAAGATCATTGTCTTTATAAATAAGGAAAACAAAGAGAGCTTTTAGTAGATTGTGTTCATATCGTGACAAAATCTGCTTCTCTCACCAAAATAAAGGTAATTTTGGATTAATAAAAAGTTCCTGTAAAGCCTTGTTTCTGGACACTGTGTGATAAAAACTGTAAGGATGATGAAGTGCTTCTTATTGACTTAGATTCACTGCTGTGACAAAGCACCAATCTCACCAGGATGATGCCAAATTTGGAGTATAATAAAGTAAATGATTGTTGTTTATGCTCTAATTCTGGGAGTCATCCCAAAGGGATCAATAAAGTTCAGTCTAAGGCTTAAAAAAAAGAAGTAAAGCATCCACAGATTAATCTCTTTGTATTAACCCCTTAATTTAAAGTGTTTTCATATAGGTGTTGAGGTATTGGGTTCTGTAGTATCAGAACACTACCCAGTATCGGACCAGTACCAGATACCAGTTTTTGTACCTCTCTGATTTATTACTTCCAACTGGACTGACTCCAGTTCAAACCACACCTAATGAAGCCTGGTCTCTCAGCTCCTAAAGATTATGTACGTCTTTGTGTGGACATGACACCTACTTGTGGTAGTTCTCCTTTTTCTCTTCCCTCCAGTTCTTGTTGAGCTGGTGGATTTTAACTGCGGCGTAGCGCTGCTCAAACAGGTCAAACGCCTACAAGTGATAAGAGAACACACACGTCATATGTCTTCAAACGTACTTTAGAAAAAAAGGTGAAGAGGGACAGGCAGACAATACCTTGTAGACTTCACTGAAGCCGCCCCTGCCCAGCAAGTGCAGCAGGAGGTACCTCTCGTTCAGAGTCGGGTGGTCTTTAAAACTGTGTGAGGAGAAAATAATCAGTGTTTGCATCATGTTTGTCTGACTCAACCAATGAGATTCCTGAAAGAGCAGCAATGTTGTGGAGCAGATTCACATCAGATTAGAGTTGCACCCTGTTAGTTTCACAAGGTTTGTTTATTTTGCAATCAGGGATGATTTACTGAAGAAATTCCAGATTATGTAAAGGTTTAAATGAGAAACTTTGTTCATATTTACAGAATAAAGACAGTCAAAACATAAAAACTCATACTGAACTTTGTTCCTTGTTCCGGGATATGTCTTAACCTTCTTGTGAGTTTGTTTATTTGCACATATACATCAGGAATTACTGTACTGATGCTCTTGCTATAAATGTGTTACAAAGGTGACGACACTGAATCTTGCCTGTGATTGGACAGTCGCAAAGCGGAAGTCCTGCGTTCTACTGCAATGACTAAATGGGTGAAGAGGTCAATTTTTCTGCTTTCCGGTGGTTTTTGAACAGTTAAAACATGTTATATTATGTTATGGTCATATGAAGTGTGCATGTCACATCCTGGTCTGTCTTAAAAGTGTTAAACAATAGGTGATAAGGTTTATGAGCAGGTTAGATGTTTTTTTGTAAACAATAATGTAAATAGCTACATATAAATATGAAATGCACCTCCGTCTATTAGAGAAAAATGTGTACAGTTTATTAGCTATAGCTAAGATTAACTTCTGCAACGTCAATGTTGAATCTCGCCCTCTGGGTCCTGATGGTGTTTGGAGATTTACTGACTGGGACCGGACCGGACATCAGCTGCACAATGTTCCTTATTATTTAATGAGCACTTTGCTTGTTGATTCCTGATCTGATCTGTGGATTAAAAAAAGCTTCCTGGCTGACTGAACAAGAGCTCAGACATGAGAGCAAAACCAAACATCACCTCTACGTCTGAGGCAAACGGATAACGACGACTTCTGCAATGAGTTTTATAACAAACACATCAACAGAAAACACTTCCATGACAACGATGAAGGTTTGAGTGAAAACCTGAGTCAAGTTTATACCCTGTAAATAGTTTCCTTTTTTAGTTATGCAGTAAAAACGGAGCCATATATATTTCCCCGTTTAAATGTTATTATTAAGTGACAAATAATGAGTAAAAAATATGCAAACTGCTTTAAAAGTACAGTCTCTTTAAGTCTTATGAAAGCCTATAATGTGGTTCATATTATTTATTGTTGTAGTTCACAAGTTGCTGAATCAAAAAGCAGCTCTTTGTAAAAGAAGTTTAAATTAAATGATCAAACTTTATCTGATGCGACTTCTGGCTGGATGCACTTACGCTGAGCTGTCTTCATTGTTTATCCTCTTCAGCTCTCTGATGTGGAGGTTCCTGACCCGCTCCAGTCGCTCCAGCTCGGCTTGGATCTCAGCTTCCTCCTGAAATCACAAGATTTCCGCTGTAAAACCTGCTGAAGCCTTTTCAGTGCATGCCGTTTGTCTCATTTCTGGACACAAACAGTTCTAATTAAACACTTTATTCACTGCTTTTAGCCACCGACCTTTTTCAGGTGTCCAAGGCGAAGTTTAAAGATTTCCTCCTGCTCGTGGTACTCAGCCAGGGTCAGCCTGTCAATAAGAAGATGAGGAGGAAAATTAAATTTTAAGATTCATAAATGTGAATCAAAGTCACCTTCTGACTGAAAAAGTGATTGTTTTGAACAGCAAAACAAAATATTTAAGTCTAACACTGTAAAACAGGAAGTTCAGCTCGTCCTCAAGGTACACAGTGCTGCACGTTACACACTTTACTCAAACTAATGAGTCATTGTGCAGAACGTCATAAGCTTCATTTAATTTGAGTCGAGCATGCTGAAGCTGGGAAACACTGAAAACCTGCAGGATGTTGCCCTGACTGGCTTCAGAAACACCTGCTATAAAATCCATTTAAGCAACAACTCAAATTCTTTATATTTGAGTATTTTTCCGCTTCCCGCTGATAATGTGGAGTTATTTGTATTTACTCACAGCTGAGGCAGGGAGGGCTTCAGGAAGGGGTCTGAATCGTTGCCATTGACCACCTTTGTTTTTCGCTGTTTGGGTTCAGATGTGGAGGCCACAGACAGGGAGGGAGATGCGGGATTCGGGGGCTTCCTCTTTGCGAGCAGCTTCCTTTGTCGCTCTATGTCCTCCCTCTGCTGGTTGATGCTCTCCTGCTGCCTGCAAAGCATTCAGGAGGAGACTGATTGCAAAACATTACAAACACACGCTTCCTGCATGCTTCACCTCTTAGCTACTGAAGCATGTACTGAGAATTCACAATGATGAAGCTTTAATGCATTTTCCCCCACATAGTGGCAAATGTGACCAAAATAGATGCTCTGATGGGGTTAATAAAAGTGCTGCGTTATGTTTGTGGCCCTTACTTGATCAAGTTCTGGAATGCATATCCATCAGTCCACTGCTCTGTATAAGACGCGCCATGTCTGACGGTGGTGAAGTGGCCGAGACGGAGGCGATCTTGCATGCTCTTCTCACGACATGACTGCTTCTCCTGCGTGCTCTGTGTGAGAAAGCATCCACACCCATGAAGGTTGCTCTTCCAGCTGTCAGGAAACTACTTCTTTCAGGAGTCCATAACTTTAAAGTTACATACAACTTGCATTCAGCAAAAGATTAATAATGATTTGGTTAAGTCTAGTTAGCTAAGATATATTTTAAAAAAGTGGAAATCAGAAGTGAGCAGGTGACCAGTGATGGTCCAACCTTACTAATCAATGAGGCATTTTCTCTTGTAGCAACAGCATCCCAAAGCAAAGTTAAAACTTCACTTATTAACTAGAGATGCTTATGAATCTCATATCATTGTCTGCTTCTGAATCAAATTTGATTTAGGAGCACACAGCTCCTAACTGAGCTGAAATAATTCATCTTATTTATTTATTAGCTTCCAAGCAAAAGCAAGGCAGCTTTTCATGCTTTTTGTTAAAGTTCTCCAAACTTTACTGACATTGCTTTATTCCTTGTACCTGAACATTTCCAAAGTCCTTCCCTTTTAAAGACACTTAACTTTGACATTTGATATATTCGAGCTAAAGAGGCAACAAAGGGATGAACCAGTTCTGTGTACATGCGAGTTTAATAACTTCTCCACCAGCAGTCTGTCACCATCATCTTTTCCATTCATTTTGCATATATCTAACATGTCAAACATAACAGTTTGAAAGATTTTAAATATTATTTTTGCAGCTACTAAACGTGTCTTATCTCAGCATAGTGAGCAATGAGTAAAAGAATCTGAGAAACCTGGAAGGCAAATGATGAAGTGGTGACTTAAGAAACATGACATACCTACAGGAGAGAAACAGGATTGGAAAGCCATGTTGAAAAATAGCCTTGATACAAATATAGTCTCCAAGGGAGGGAAGTAAGAAGCTATTCTGAAGGAAGGGCAGGAGGGAGAAAAGCCTGAGGTGTGCTATATGATAGAACTGGACTGAAAATTAGTAACAAGTCTTATGAGTGATGAATCCTCATCAGAGCTTTAAAAAGTCCTTTAAGAAGCCCGGAGAGCTTTTCTTGAAGACTGGTTAAAGTTATTTAAGAAGAGCCAGTCTAAGATTAATAACAGAGTAAAAATCTTCTTATTAAATATTGACTTGACACATGTTGAAACTGTTCGTGCTCTGTTTCTGCCTCATATGTGTTGGTCTTTCATGTTTTAATAAATCACAGCAACCATTTCCTGTTTTATAAGATACACTTAAAGAAATGTGGTGCAGCTCACGACCTCAACGCCGCACTGTCGGCTGTATGACGCTCACAAGCAGCTGTAGACCTGTGCGTTACAAACAAACTAACGTACCTTCTCTATGAGCAGTTTCTTGCTCATTGTGGTACACTTGTTGAGTCTCTCCTTGTATTTCTCGAGAAGTTTCTGCTGTTCATCAATCTGTCTCCGCAGGTCACAATTAGCCTGTTGGGGAAAAAAATGGTTAAAATAAAAGCGTAAAAACACGGCAGCTCATATATTTCATCTAGAAAACATGCATCAGCTGTACAAAGTGAAAGATAGATGCAGGAACTGAACTCACCCTGAGGAGGTCATCTATTCGACCTTCTTTCTTCTCCAGATCCAGGCTCTTGTTGCTCTCCAGGGCAGCAAGCTTCAGACCCGTTAGCTCCGTCTAACAGAAGGGTAGCGGTAAGAGATGCACTAATCAATACGCAATGCTTTAAAAAGTATCACATCGGGATGTTTTCTCAATAGATTAAAAAAATACCTGGATAAGTTTGCTTAAGGAGGCTTTAGGGTTGTGTTCCACAAAACACAGACTGGTGGGAGAGGAGCTGTTCTGGCGGATCTACAGACCAAAGAAAATCAACATAAACCTTTCTGTAACATTCCCACAGCAAACAAGTAATCCCAAACAAAAACACTTACAATTGAGCCTGGAGCAGAGTGGGAGCTCTGTGGTGAGCGGCGAGCCGATGGGAGGCCTCTGACCGGACTGGAACCATTTCCACCCTGAAACTTTGCAGAGAGGTTCAGAATTAGTCCCAACAGTCAGATTAATAACAACTAAGAAAATAAATGCAGAAAATATGGTACTCACATCAAAATAGTCACTGATTTTCGGTCCACGTGATGTCTTCCCTGCAAAACACATATATATAGAACTATAAGTACATCACCCGGATCATGCTGGGTTCATGCAGATGTCCAACATACCTTGACTGCTCTCAGAATAGGTATCAGCTTTCCTCTTCCTCCCTCTGGACGACTCGGAGTGCTTCTTCTCTGGGGTCTGCGGATTGATGTGAAATGAGAAGAGGAGAAAGGGGAAAAAAGAAGAAAAACAAGCATGAATCCCCTGTGTTTTACCTAACAGAGCAGAAAGCAGCGCTGGTGTTCAGCAGGAAGAAAAGAGTACATACTGAGTAGGCAGGGGAGCTCCCTCTTTTCAAATCAGAGCTCTAGGAAGAAAGGAGAGGAAGAGGAGGAGGTAACAGGACAGAGAGAAAGAAGAGTGGGCTTTGCCTTGGAAGTATGTCTGTGTCAGATCACACTTTACTGCATTATTATTTTTACCTCTGACTCCTTGTCGCTGGATGAGCCCAGACTTCCATAGCTGTGGTTTGACGATTCATTGGCCAGACCCTACAAGACAAAGTAAAACATAAGAATACAGGTGAGCTGAAGTTCACACAGCCAACATGGGAAGCAGGCCACCAGTTTGCCTCGTTTGTCAGGAATGCAGATCTCCAGTCATTAGGCGTGTCATCTGGCCCTTTTCCAAACATGTGAACATTTCCAAGAACTCCATCCTTTTTAGGAAAATAGAAACCTTTAACTTGCTTTTCCAAACACAAGTAACAGGGCTCCTTTTTTCACTTCTTGGCATCTTTGAAGATGCCGCTTGTGATTGCTACTTTCTGACCAGTGCCAATCTAATTACTCGTTAACATGAGCTTCCAGGCTGTTTCAGGTTGTGGTTGTTGCCAACATAAGACGACGAGTTTTACATTATCATTTCTGGTTCTAACCAAACAAACTAGTGATGAACCTCAGCATAAACTCCATCCAAAACAAACTGTTAGCACATAAAGCTCTTTGTGTGCATGCTGCATCTCAAAATGGAGGCTGGCGTGTTACCTTAGCACCTCCACTGGTGCTGCCCGTGCTGCCTACTGTGTTGCCACTGACAGCTCCTGTAAACCTGGCCTCCAGCAGCTCCTGTCTCCTGGGGTCCAGGCTGTGCAGCTCATCCATGGGGCCTGACATGAGGACACAGGGCATTGTAGGGTAAGACACTCAAGTTATCAGTTACACACCAGAGCAGTACAAAGGTTCACAGCTAAATAAACTGCTGGTGCATCACTAAAATAGCATAAAAGAATAAATAACACACAAAACATTGAAGGTAATTAGCTGATGAGGTGGCATTCTGGAAGATGTAGGGGATTCATGACACAGCATTTCCAAACCAAGCAGAAAGGTCAATGCAACTACAGGGAGACAGGAAGAGATGGAAGAAGGAAGCTTTCAACTAGACCATCTATATTATTATTATTGTGTTATGCTGCCACAATGGCCGCACTGCAAAGTGCTAGGCTGGTTTCAAACACTGAAACAGCTTTGAAGCAATAACACATTTTTATCAAGACCAAAATCATTCTGCAACACGGCTGAAAGTAGAATAAATAAAAAATGTGGGTCTTTTTCAGGACCAGTGGGTCTAATTTAAATGCTACGTGTGCAGCGCTGCTGCTTTTCCTGCTGAGCAAAAAGCTTTGTTATACATTAAATTTAATCTGTATATTTCAGACACACAATGACTCTCACATTGTAGATTACTCATATGTGTCTGATCCTTAGAATAACCAGTTTCCAGAGAGAGCTAACGCCAGTCCTCCTCTGCTTCCCTGCTGGAAGTGTTTGCTTCCTTATTGGACATTTCCTGGCTGTCATCTTTACATAGCTTCTGGCACAGGGGCCTTAAAAGGCATAATGGGCATTATGAAACCCGCGAACAGGGAAAACAGTGGGGTCATCTCAGGACAAAAAGCAATACTGATGCAAGTTAATTAATCTATGCAGACACAGCTTCGTATTGCAATGTTAGTTTAGGCTCATAGCAGGGTAATCCTGCGGGTCTCCAGGGGAATTGTTCAAATAAATCCTTGTTAGGGAGGTTTTTGGTTGGATCCAACCTGTCATCACCATCGCGATCTGATTATTTTAACTAATGGATCACAACCAGCTGCTGCCACTTATCACAGTTTAGCTCCATCGACACAGCAGCAAGACAGGAGCACATGACTTTGTAAAAAAAAATGCATCCGATGTAGTTTGTTTAAAAAGTCTAATCTACGGCCTATTTTTAACTTCGTAATGGCAGGGGACACTCATTGCAATGCGTTAATGGATGCATGCACAACTACGTTGTTTATTTACTAGATGGCACGAGGCAAATGTTACTGCCACAAAAACACTGTTATCGCATTTAACAAATCGTGTAAGCTGACTTTGACACAAACACAACAAGCTAGCTCAGCCTTTGTGCAAACGTGATAGCTTGCTGCTACTTAGACTGGCCGTAAACTGAACTGACAGCTGACGTTTGGCTTCCAATTCATGGCATCAGTGAACTTGACATCCATTTTCACTTAAACAAACGTTAGCTCGACGCAGGCAAAAGAGTCCGCTTCTCCTAAACAAAAGGGTAGAGTTTAAAGGAGAACGGGAGTAGGTTGCGCTTGGTCGAGCTAATGTACCTTCCTTGCTCTTTGCGGTCGCCGTTATATGTTGTTGAGAAATCGTTGGGGACGAGGAGAGCTGCGACCAAGATGGCGTCGCCTCCAAACTTCCACCACCACTTCCACTGTTACTTTGGACACTCATGAAGCCACTTTACCGCCGAGAGGAGCCAGCGTACACACTGCCTGTCGCGGAAATCCCAAACTTGCGTACATCGTTTGACACCTGCCACGCTCAAACAGGCCCAGTAACGTGAGTTAGTTCGCTTTTTTGTGTTGTTGCTCTCGCTAGACGTCTCGCATTTTGTGACCCGCGCGAGTCTTGCGGAGGAAAGGCTTCTTGAAACGGATCCAATGTAACCTTTGCATGATGACCGCACCGCGCGCCTGTCAGCATCCAGTTCGCGAGCGGAGCTTTGATTCCAGTAGAAGGCGAGGCTATCGCGAGGCTGGCATGCACCTAGCAGCGCGAGGGGGGGATGGCTTGACACCGACACAGACACTGATCTGGGATCATTTTACCCTCCGCCAAAGTAGCTTTAGGTTCACCAGGAGATGCTCAGCGTTGACCTGAGAACAGCCCCGTGTTTAGGTGAAAACAAACGACCCGAAAAAAATGGCCGAAAGTTCCTGTCTGTTTGAGGACAGGATAGGAAAATTTACATTTACTCATATATGGCAAACTCATGATATATTTCTATACAGAACATTACTAAAAGTGTGAACAGTATATAGTTAAACAGAGCGGTTATGAGTTGTTTGTGCGCGTGCAATGTGTGATGTTTTGGTCGTCATATTTGTACTTTTAAGTCTTAAATACAAGCTGCCGGAAGGGGGTGCAGGTAGGAGGGTAGTGATGTGGGTAGGATGTCAGGGGTTTTGCTCAAAATTTGGTGCAGTGCATTACTGCCATTTTTTAACGGCACCTCACTTTTAACCTAGCAAACTGAGGCAACCAACGTAATTCCCTCTAGTTTTTGTAGGTAAACTTTTCAAATAAAATCCCAATACATAAATACCCAAAGCGATGATTAAAACTGCGTATAAAGGCTTTTTGTCTGTCCCGACAGTCAGATTGCATCAGGGGAAACAGCCCCGCACCTGCCCTTTGGTAACCTGATTTTTTTCTGGTCACATGGTTTCTATGGTAACTGCAACAGTCTCGAGAGGGAACAGGAAATAAGATCTTGCATAGGAGACCAGAGTTGTGTTATGGGGGGGAAGCTGTTACTGATGTGTGGGGACATTCCTGGAGCACACTTTTCCTGATGGGAATGTGTGATGATGGCTCACAGTCAAAACCATAAAGACCTTTTATGTAATATAAGTTTTGAATTACTAGACTGTGCCAGTTCATTATGACACATTAAGTCAACAACACAAACATTTATTGTAGTTGGTGTGTTTATGTATTCGTGTATGTATATTGAATTCTTTATTCTTTTTCCCATTTAAAAATGAAACCACAAGATAATTTAAAAACTTTTTTCATCTTTAATTGTAACCTGTAACCTGCATAATTTGAAAAGAAATTCAATGAGTGAAAATAAAAATAAAATCTACAATAAGTTGATTGTATAAATGTGCACAAAAGGCTTTATTTAGTTTTGCACCTCAATCCCATCGTTCAAACATATGGATAATATAGATTATTGCCACATGTAGGAGACCACCAGGTTGTCCATTTGTCAAAAAGGCCTGCAGCTTCTGCAGTAGTGCTGTAGGCCTGCAGCTTCTGCAGTAGTGCTGTAGGCCTGCAGCTTCTGCAGTAGTGCTGTAGGCCTGCAGCTTCTGCAGTA
>JBAMHV010000008.1:4878104-4907161 GCA_037177535.1 Pseudomugil gertrudae
ATATGCAATAGTAACAATAAAGAGATAAAAACAACAGAATTTATTAAAACTGCATCATGAACTTAATTTCACATTAAAAAGCTGCTCACACGTAGAACTATTTAGTATGTGATGCCCTTTTCCTTAACTTTATTCATGACATTTCTAGTTTATTATCAAAGTTATGAAGGTGGCCCTAATACTCTGTCGTAGAATTTACATAATTTTAGAATCTAATTTATTATTCATCTAAATGTATTTAGCAATATGAATCCTAAAAAGTCTCAAAGACGTTCCCCTAATCTGGATTAGGAACTGAAGATGTGAGTTGACTTGTGGAAACAGACAATGCATTACTAAAATAACATTTTTAATCAAAAGCAGATGAAGAAAAGAACAAAATGCAAAGAGAAAGAACATTTTCTGACAGTTTAACATGAGTCGCTGCCTTAGTGCTTTTATCAGAATGGGTAGAAATGTTTTACCTCATCTGTGTTATTTGGAAAATGCACTTTGTAGTAGATCTGATTGCTGTTTTGCTGGATGGCTTCCACCTCTGTTTGAGAAGGAGGGAACTTCCTGGGTTGCCGACTGAAAAGCCAAAACACACACATTTATTTATCAGATAACCACAACATGAAAATCACATATTCCCAATAAGATTGTTTTCAGTAGACCTAGATTGCCTGTAATTTATTCTGTAAAATCTCAATAAAACCATAATGCAATGAAATCATGTCATCCATCCACACCTACAACACACAGGGAAAAAATGGTGCAGCTTTTACCACTTTGTAATGTTGCTCCTGCAATTCCTCACATTCTGGTGTTGAAGATAGAAACTGATGATTGTACAACAATATGTGGTTGAAGTTTTCATTGGAAAACTCATGAGGAGCGATCAGGCCAGCAGGCAGGCCAGTACAACACCCGTACCCTACTCTTCCTCAGCTGTGCTTCCTAATGTCGCAGTATGCATAAACTACCATCACAGATCCTGGTTTTTACTCGTTGCTTCCACGTCTCACCATCTTTACCATCAATACTGATTCATTTGACCACATTTCTACAGTGATGGTTCATCCCAGGTTCCTCGAAGCCTAAAGAGGGCGATGACGCCTCTCGATGAGGTCATCTGTAAATGTAAATCTATATTAATACTTCCTAAAAGATCTCCTCACAGTGGAAAGAGAAATATCCAAATTCATCCGCAGCTTTCAGAAGAATCTGTTTTTAAAGATTTCAATCATCCTTTGAAACTTTTAAGAGCATCAGTACTCAGGAAAGCTCCGCCACTTCTGACCATTCAGTCATGTGACTCAGGAGTAAAAGCATCAAAGAGTTTTTTAACATTTAACCTGGAATCTGTTATTTCTAAATCCTACGGCCTTACCTGGAAATCTCTTGCATCCTCTGCAGACAGTCGGCGGCTAGCTGCTCTCTGGGCCGCGTTTCCAGGAAGCGCAGAGCGAAGCTCCTCAAAGTCAGACTGGGAGGGAAGAGGCCTGTGCACAGCCACATCAGCTGCCACCCACGCTCTACACTCACCCTGACGATCAAGAGGGACGCAAGGAAAAACAAGGAGACAGGATTAAATGTGCTGGCTCATTGTGTGAGAGTTAAAAAGTTTCTATTGTGGTTGAAAAGGGACCTGTTAGCATTGGCGGTCATCTGTCTCATGATCTGGCAGTAAATTTCATCCTGTAATGCTTCGTGTTGGGTGGGAGGACCGAAGATCTGGTTAGTGAGCTCTAAGGGGCTGCGAGCATGTTTGATGGGGTAGTCCCCCATGTACTTGAGGATGGGTATCAGCCGCGGTCAAGGAAACCTAAGTTACATCATTTATCTCACATAAAAGCAACACAAAGGGTTTTATTTTACACATTTAAAGCCAAACTTTCACATTAAAATGAAGAGACCAGTCTTACTGCAGACTGAGAAGGTTTCATATTTAGCAGTTTAGGTGTAAATGCTTTCAGGACTGACAATGAGAACTCCTGTTGAGCTGTAGCTGCCATGTGTGGCTTTTAATCTAAAATACAGCTTGCCTTTTACATCCTGAATGTTTCTGAAACAAACTGTAAATGTGCCCAACAGGACAGCACGTGTCGGGTTTGCTTGTTGTCTCTTAAAAGGATATCCGTGAAGGCACTGCAGGCCAGGTTGCTGAGCTCTGAGCTCTCGAGTACAGTCTTCAGCAGCGGCTGTTTGAGAGGCTCTCTGGAACAAACCCACAGCTTCTCCCTCGTCCCTTTGCCATGCCGACCTCCTTCCTTACCAGCAGGTCTAACACAGGGTGCGAGCAGATTGATGAAAAAGTGCTTCTTAGTGTCGGATAAACACATTTTAGCAGAATTAACGTACATACATGTGTTTTTAAAATGTTTTCATTGTTCTTTTATTACCTGAAATGCTCAAGTGCATACTCTTTGATAGAAACAGGAGCCACTGACTCTTCTACGGAGATGTTACTTGTGACGAGGGCTTTCTTCTGCTTCAGACTGAGCAGCTCCTGCAGCGGGAGGGGGAAGAAGTACATCAGCTACTTCACAGCAACATGTAAATGTAGACCAGCAGGTGCTTTACAGGCTATATTCACTTGATTTTAACATCCAACTAATTAGTTTCTTATGACCTGAAATGTAAAGGGTAACTGTAAGGCACGTGTTATCCTTTCTTATGGACCTACCAGTGTTTCTTCACTGGGCATGGTGAGAGTTGGCAGGAACTGCACCGTGTCCACATAGACAGCACCATTGCTACCAGTTCGCTGATTGGTTGCTCTGATCCAGTCCTCCTCCTGTGAGTATTTTTCATTCTTCTCCACCACCAGCAAGTCACCTCGCTTACAAGCCAAGAACATGGGGTCACCTGAAGCAGAGAGGGCTTTAGTGTGAGTTTATTAGCCTCTTCATGATGAGAGCCCCCTGCACAGACAGCAGCACATGGGCAGTACAGGAGACACACACCTGGAAACACCAATAATGAGATGCAACATAGCGAAACTCTGCTGAAAGACTCCACCAGGTGTTGGCATCAAAACATTTAAATGGCTGTGTAACATAAACACGAGAACAGAGCTTCTAGTATTTCAGCAGATAAAGAAAAGCAGGCAGTCCAGTTTCATATGAAAGCAGCAACACTGGTGATAAGAAAGATGCTGTCTCATCACTGTGTAGCAGAAAAACTAAAACTCTGCTTACTGTAGCTGTTTTCCACCTGCTGTTCTATGACAATGCTTTTTTATAGGAGTCATGAAGGTAGTTTTAGTTCCCATGAAGATGATGACAGTATTTACTCTCCATGATACTGTATTTGGTTTCAGAGATGCACAATAATAATATCTGTATCAGCAGAGATTTAGCTACTGTATGGAACAGCCTGCCAGAGAGCCTCAGGGCTGCATGGACTGTAGATGTGTTTAAAAGAGGCTAAAGACCTGCCCTTTTAGCTTCGCCTACAGCTGAATTTAGTTTGATTTAGTGTATTTTTATTTATCCATTTATTAATTCATTTTACTATCAGTTGTTTACATCATTAGATGTATTCACTCGTGTATGTGCTTATTCTTTCACACTTGTTTTTACTGTTCTTCAAGCTTTTGATCTTGTTTTAGTGTTTTCCTCAGGGGGGATCCTCCACATCAGGAGCTGCTAATACCTAATGGATTAGTGGGATTAATGGTCTGAAGCTCGTCCTGGGATTCTGCCTCTGGTGTGGATTCGTACCTGCCCTGTTTTGGGTGATTTCCACGGTGATGCCCACTGAGTCTTTGTGGGGTGGCTGCTGGTGTGCACAGATCCTTTCTTCACTTCAGTGTTAAGCCAGATGTTTATCCACAGATGTTTAACACTTATTACAGCCTTAAACTTATGTTTTGGTTAAAGAGACTAAAACTAGACGCTATAAAGAGTATGCTTGTGCAAAAGATGGGCTGGGCATGGGGTGTGTGTGTGTATTTTATGTGTTTATTATCTAAAACACTGTGACATAACATATAACACTCTGTATAAATGCAGCTTTTTTGCACAATGCATACATTGCACATTTTTACAGCCCTACTTGTATATATTCATCTTATTCGGTTATTTATTATTTTACTTATAACTTGTTTATACTTTGTCTGCTTTCTTTCTATTGTTGTTGTTGGGCTTGCACCTGAGACCAGGGTAACGAATTTCGTTCCAGCACATGTACTTACATGTACTGTATATACATGCGTTGTAATGACAAAATAAAGAACCTTGAACCTTGAGTTGCTTATGATTGAAAAGTGCTTTATAAATAAAGGTTTATTTGAGTCTTTAACTGCAGTGGAAAAGCAGTTTTTCACAGTAATGGAAAGGATGGACTCATACTTATATAGCACTTTTCACACTAACACTACATAGTCACATTCACCCATTCACACACACCCCGACAGGCACATTAGCAACACTTGCAAAGTGGAAGTACTGCGAGAGGATGCAGCATCAAATCATTTAGCACCACCAACTTTGTCATCTGATAAACCACCTTCCAGATGTTCACAATGGCAGGAAGCTACTGCTGATGTTAACTTTTATTAACAGAATAGTGTTAAACTTTGGAAAAAACATTGTTATCGGTAAATTTCGGTCTGAGGTATCATTTTAGCTGTTTTTGAAGTGCTTTAGAAGTGAAATGGTATGGTTGCTCTGACACAGTCTTTATTCTGACACTTCTGTAGTATTGTCACATTTCCCTGCTTCTTCTACAATGTACATGTGAGCCCTTTTAGTTGTTATGATATACTTATTTTTACTGTCATTTAAACAGGAGGCAGAAAAAATAGGCCTCATTAAACTTCACACCAGTCTGCAACTCTTACCTGGTTTACTGGCATCCTGCTGAGCCACTGCATATACTGAACGCTGTCTGAGGCCTTCCAAGTTGCTCCGGATCAGTTCTCCCATGTCAGCAGCTTCTGCAGACTTCAGGACAAACTCTCCACGGACTGAGGTCAAAGTCACAGACTGAGTGCTGAAATGACCGTCACTAGAGAAAGAAAGACACAAAAACAGTTTTATGTCTGCTGTTCTTTTAAAATAAGAACTAAGAGGCTTTGTTAATCACCACTTTTACCTCATTATGCTGACGTTTTTTACTTCTATGTAGGGAATTTCAAGGAATTTCTTCTCTCTTCTTTCCATGAAGGTGATATTACTCCAGTTTACAGCCACAACAAATCTGCTTTTAGGTAAAGGAGGTCCTGTGGACAAAGGTGAGAATACACATTTATTAGCAGTTCTAAGTGATCTAAACATCTATTTTATCCATTTTCTGACACTTATTTGGACTGTTTGTGGAGGCAGGACTAAGTAAAGATCTTCACACATCCCTTCTCATCAGAAACCGCTTTCAGCCTGTTCCGGACAGGCACCACATTAAAAAGATGATTTAGAGATATATGGACAGCAAGGTGGAGCAGTGGTTAGCGCTGGTCTGGATGGAGAGGGTTGTCCAGTGACCTTTCTGTGTGGAGATTGCATGTTCTCCTCATGTATGTGTGGGTTCTCTCCGGGTACTCTGGCTTCCTCCTACCCACAAGACCACCACACATGTATTTTAGGTCTATAGCTATGGTTTAAATGACTGCTTATCATATGTAAGTCGCTTTGGATAAAAGCCTCTGCTAAATGACTGTATAGTAGTATAGTATGGCATCCTACATGACCCCCACCTCATCCTTTCAGTCACTACCCACCACTAACAGCTGAGGGTTAAGACATCAACTAACAGCTCTGGCTATTAGCTCAATGGGGAATCCACCCTTATCCAAGGGAGAACTGTGGGCTGAGACCTGGATGGGGCTGCTTCTGGTCTCTGTTTGATGAACCAGAACCACTTCATATGCAAAAAGCAAAGATGCGGTCCCAAGCCGACTGAACCCAAAATCCTCTTTATGAACAGAGTCGGTGGCAAAGGGCAGCCGAGTCCTGTGCACCAGAAATGAGTCACTCATACTGCTGGCCATGTGAACTAAACTTTTATTCTGGTTGCACACACACTAAATGACCCCCAATGAAGGGACTGACACTTACTACTGCTGTTATCCCTCTATAGGTCCACAAATTACAAACAGTGGTTGTATTTACATAAGCTCCAGTATCCCTGCAAGTGTACTGGTCCAGTGTATCATAACTGGATCCCAGGTTAAACTACCGGTATGTGCCTGACTCTCCAGCTTCTGATAATTCAGCTGTTAAAGAAACTCAGAGATACAGAAGAACATAAACAGCATTACATATTATATGATACGTGTATTTAGACTGACCTGACATCATAGTAACTTCATAAAACTTTGAAAAGTCGACCAGCCATGTCTTTCGGGCGATTTCGACAAGCTCTTCTTTCACCTTTTCCGCTCTCAGATTCCCATTGACGTACGAACCCTGCAGGAGCAACATGTCAGAATTATCTTCGATGCCTTGCATCATACTGAAAGATCAATACTAGCAGATCCTGAATGATTTAAAGCTGCTTCTCTGCTACCTGAGAGAGCATCGAGGTGATGAGCTGGATCCATCTGGTCATAGATTTGTTCTCAATAAGAGTGGTGGAGATGCAGTCCTCCACCACCGCCTTGACATTGTCCCTGCTGACCGCAGATCCGAACTGGATGTAATAGTGCATCGCTGCCAGCTGGACATATTCGTCCTCCTGAGAGACGCAGGACAGAGTTACTGGGACCAGTAAATTCCTTTTAATCGTTATGGATTACACAAACACAGAACGTCCACCTTAAGGCTTTAAAAATGTTAGGAAACAGTTGGGATGTCTACTTCCTCACCTGATTTATTTCATTTTAGCTTTATATTTATCAACTCAACTGGGAATTTCTACCTCAAATCTCTTATTGAGTTATTGTTTTAGATGAAAAGGGAATCTTTAAAATGATATAATAAATAAGAGGTGTTTTTCAGATTAAATGGCACAAAATGTTGATTAAAGCAGCTCTATATTTAAACATGTACATGTCATAGTGACCACTGAGGGGCCATTCAAACATGATTCAGGCTGATAACATGTTACAGTCACAACGTTAATTACTCTGGATGGGTCACATCCATGAATCACACAGCAATAAGGGATATGTTCCTACCTAATGGAACAACAGCGTGACAGTCTCACCTTCTCACAGATATAGTCTCCAGATTTGACCCCCTTGATGACCTGCTTGTAAATCAGATCTGTGCTGATGTGGTCATAGGAGCAGTCGTGCCAGGGCGTGAACAGTTCCTTGCGGATGGAGAGCTTGTACGGGGTGTCCTTCTCCTCCTTGCCTTGCCTCCTGATCTCCTGCTCGCACTGAGACATTGCATCCAACACGTGCTTCCCGCAGCTGCTCAGAGACCACATCTAGAGACAAAATATCAGTAGATTTCAGCGGCCTTTCAGTTTTGAACCTTTGCGCTGACCTGTTACACCAGGAAGTCTTTACTCACCTTATCAACCAGGTGGATGTACAGAGAGAAGCCGTACATGTCTTTGAGGCCAATCTTGTTGGCTACAGCCTGACAGACTTCAGCAGAGGTGGAGGCTGAATCCAGTTGTAGACTGATTGTTTGATCATCCATTAGCATCACAGACACATCTATAGGCGTCTTGGTGTTGGCAGCCTGTCAGTATGGGTGATGGAAAACAGTGTTAATGATCATTACAGACATTAGTTTTGCATTCTGAATGAGAAATGGGAGCCGATTCTGTGCTAGTTTTTACCTGCAGCTCTATCCAACAAGGCAGCTCTTTTCTCTCTCCGTTAGCAACGACACGCTGAAGCCGCTCGGTGCAATATTCTCTGAAACCTCTGGGAGCTCTACGGAGAAAATTCTCCAGATACTGTGGAACAGAGCAGACAGAAAAGCATGGAGGTGAAAAGCCACCCGCACCGTGGGTGTCCTCAAGTCAAAACAACATGACTAATACTGTAACTTAGTCAAGTTAAGGTCTGGGACCTGGATGATTTACTGAAAATAGACATTACTCATTACTAATTCAGCATCCAATAAAAGGCTTTCCAAGCCAAGTTGAGCTAACCAATCAGAGCACAACAAGCTTTTCAGGTGTGGGACAACTTCCTATGGGATCAACAACCTCCTGCGAATAATTACACCTGCGGAAATAGATATTATTGTATACATGTCAGGCTTTTCTGGGTCTGTGGTGATGATAAACAAAATAAAAAATCATATGCTAGAACTAGTGTGAGAACTTTTAGGGTCTAAATTATTTCTTTTTTAAAGGTCTCTGTTAGCTGTTAGCTTAGCTTGTCTGTAAAATGTTCTCTCCAGTTTCACCAAACTAAGAACGCTCCAACAAGTTTGTTGGAGGAAAGATATGTACTACTCAAACATTTCACAAAGCACAACTAAAACAAAAACAAAGCCTTTTAATAATTTAGCATCTAGCAGGCTCATGGAAACTTCCAGAACAGCTATACCACCAGGAAAGTTTGTGCTGCTTGTTGAGTCTATATTGTTTTAATGTTCTTTGTCCAGTTGATTATATTAATAAAAAGCCAAATTCAACAGTGTATGAATGTTATCATGTTGATGTGCATCTTTAAAACCCTTCTACGACTTTGTTGTGATACTGGGCTATATAAATAAAGTTGAATTGAATTCTAAAGGGAAACAAAGCTGTTGAATGAAATGAATGAATAATTTTCTTTAAGACCCCTTTTATCACTTAGAGGTTATATAAAGATAATCTCCTCATCTTCCTTAAACAACAACCAGCCTGTGTGTCTGATTTTATCTTATCATCTTTATCTTGTTTGGATCACTCTGATAAACCAACTGGGGTTGAACTATGAGACAGATCCGCGTTTATGTCTTATGGATTTCACACAATAAACATTACTAATTGACTTCTTAGTCGCTGACCTTCATGAAAAGCTCGGTTGGAGGGAAGATCCCGAGACAGATGGAAAGAAGAGTCCAGCCTTGCACGCGGCTCCTCCTGTTCCTGTTGTTTACCAGCTGTTTGCAGATCTGACAGTAGATCTCGTCTCTACGCATTCACAGAAACAAGAGAAAAGTAGAAACAAGAAAAGATTATTTTAAGTAATAAGTAAGCCGACTTTTTAATTATTACTATTATTATAATTAGTTAACCGTATGTCTCGTCTGGACAGAGCATGTCCAATAATAATGTGTAGCTTTTCCAGGGATGTAAGGGGTCGATCCAGCGTCGGACCCTCTCCAACCAAAATGTCCTCGTCTTCTGTCAGATTCTCTGGCTGGTTAGTATAGTAAAAAATAAATCAATAAACAAAAACAGTAACAAACTATACTTGTAATAAAAACATGAATGACTCATTTTCTAGTGACCTCCTCTGGGATCATTGAGGCTCTTCTGGCTCCACCGTCCTGCTTCTTCTTGTTCTTCCTCAGTATTTTCTGCTCAGAATTGATAAAGCAGTTAGTGATTAAGCGACAACCGTCTCTGGACAAACCTCTCTGTATTTTTCAGTGGTCTACCTGGTCCAACCCCACCAGGTTGCTCAGCCTCCGGCCCTGCCTTTGAGGTGGAGGACGGAGGCTGGTGCTCGATCGCTGCGACACAGAGTCCAGACCTTTTGGTTCTGGCAAGTCTCCCATGAATCGCATAATAATCCAAAACACAGTCAGGCATGCCTGAAGGAGGGAGAGGAGATACGGAGAGTGAGATGGAAATCTCTGGCGTAGACAGCTGGAGAGCTGCTTCCGTTAGCTTTCAGTCCTCTCACCAGAGCGTCGCCTTCATCATCGTGATGCAGGAGGGTCCCTTTCAGCCTCTGGGAGGTGTGCTGGTGGTTAACGTTGCCTCGGAAATTACCAACGCTGAAGCTGTAGAAGGAAAACTCGCCGCTGTCGTCGTCAAACTCGTCATCAAACTCGTCATCAAACTCGTCTTCATCTTCCAGTGAGGGTGTGGGGGATGTTGATAGAGAGTTCAAAGCAGAGCGCGAAGCATTCACTACCAACGTTTCCTTCGACAGCTCCACGTTTTCCTTTTCTGGCTCCGAGGTGACCTGTACGGTGAAAAAAATCCATATCTGATGTAATTATATATGTTGTAAGAATATATAAAAGATGTTAGCAAGACAAAATAACACCCCAACCTCTGACTGTGGTGTTCCTAAATCCACTTCCTCCACAGTAAACCTGAACTCTGGGTGTGAACCCTCTGCTGGATCCAGGTCAAAGACTGGCTTTGCTTCTTCATTTGCTTGCTGGGCAGCAACAACTTCTAGTCGCTGCTTCAGCTCCAAAGCAATATGAGCATCGCTGTCTTTCTCCTTATGAAAATCAAAGTTCTCCTGTGGGTTCAGCTGGGAAACAAACACCAAACAAGAAGATTAAAAATGGTGCATGCTCAGAAAAGCTGAACAAAGCCATGTTTTGACTTGCAACGCTCACGTTTTGCCTCATGGCTTCAGCTGCTCTGGCTTCAGTCTGAAGCAGTAAAAGTGACCGTTTCCTCTGCTTCCACTCTTTCCTTGCCCGGTAACCGCGTAACTACAACCAGATGGTCAGGAAAATGTGAAGCAAGTTAAACGAGACATGCGTAACACATCAGATTGTACATGTGTTGTACCTTTTGGACGACAGAGAAAAGAACATTGTGTTACTATGGAGTATCTGGAGAAACATGCCTGGGTTTGGATGGTGAGCGCTGCTGCTTGCTGTCTCTGGTACCGATTCTGAAGCTCCCGACAGCGGATCTTTGACACCAGCCGTTCAAAACCCTGCTGAATCTGGATCAGGATGAGGGAAGAACAATGTAAACAACTGTAAATGTAAAAGTGGAATCATTGTGTCAGAGTTTGTGCAGCATCCCACCGTTCTCTGGACCTTTCTCTCTCTGTAACACCTCCAGTTTCTCTGCAACACCACAGCTGCCCTCCTCTTCTTTAGGAAATACTTCCTAAGAAAGAATTGATTTATTTAGACATAAATAAACACTCTCCTCAAACATCCTTGTACACTCTGTCTTCTTATGTAAGATCTCATTTGTTCTGGCTACATCAATAAAGCTACACTATCTGCAGCTGTGGTATGCTGATATGGGTATCAGTTAGGACAGGGACTGATAAGGTTTGAGATATTAGGTAGTGCTCATTCAAATTTCAGTTCACTATTGATCAATCTTTCCACTTTACTCATCCGAGTGAAGAAGCTTCACCTGTCTTTGTATCCCAGCATAACCCTCTGGATCACTACGGCAACCCTGCTCAGCTCTTCTTCCCTCAGCCGTTCCAGAGCTGCATCATGGACATCCTGAATAATATAGAGAAAAACAATCATCTGTTTTTTCAGGAGAATCTTTGTCCAAATTAAAGCTTAATACAGATTCTGTCTCACTAGATCTGGCCAATGGGAGTTTAACCTTTATCTGTATTGAAGTTCTGCCATCTCATCACACAAATATCTTGCATCGGAGAAAAAGTTAAGCACAAAACGGTTTTAATTTCATGCTTTATTCATACCCTGAGGAAAATCTGGGTCCTGCCTAATTTCCACTCATCCTGCCCTCCAATCACAGCTTTGCAGATGGCTTCACAACAGGCTGACGCGCGCGTCTGTGGAGACAGCAAAATACTCATTTCCCACCAGTGCTGGAGAGAAACTAATGCCAGCGTGGTATTAGTCATATCTTGGATTTCAGAGAGATGAAATCAGGACTTAACAGTTTTGGGATCACAGACGGTTGTTTTCAGGAGCACTCTGTAACGCTTCAGGAAGTCCTGGAAGGTGTGTCGAACCGGGTATCCCAGCTTCCTGATGCGGATGGTGTCAATCATGCCTGAATATCTCAGCTGCCTCATGCACAGCTCTCTGTCAAACACCTACAGAAGAACAGATTAACATGAGAGGGGTTTTCTCAGTCAGATCACTGCAGCCATTGTAACAAACTTACAGCCCTAAAGCAGTGATAATGCATGTTAACATCCTGACAGTTGCAGATGATGGAAATATTCAAATGACTTCTAACCTTTTATTTTTTCAAAATGATCCCTTTAACCCGATGACGAGGTGTGCCAAAGTGATGGGAAATCATATTTTAAACATAGAAAAAGCGCCATCTCCTTGATGGTAAGGAGATGCATGTTTAACCATCTCACCACAGTCCTCCACTCCCTCCACTGGTTAACCTGAGGACTGAGTACAAACTGTCTCCTCATGTATCGGTGCAGTATACTAGATTATATGAATAAACTCAACCGATATACACCAAACATGATACCTCAGCTCCACACATACATGCATACTGTCTGAGCTTCACAAGGACTATGCTGTGCATCATGAGAGGGCCCTCCAGGAGCAGGTCTACGGCGCTGCAACCTGGTACCAAACCACCTGGGAGCACCACAGACTGTACAGGCTCCTAAAAAAACTCTTCAAAGCCTTTTTAATTTAAAAAAATCTTAACCTTAAATCTGTCTGGGCTTTGAAAGTGGTTTTATTTGTCTTTTTAAATGGGTTTTTACCACTTATTTAATTAATTAATTTATTTATCTTTACTGTATGGCACTTTGGCATTTATTTTTTAAGTAAAAAGTGCTTTATAAATAAAATGCATCATCATTATTTATTATAATAAATTATTATTATTCATTATTATTACTAATATTATTATTATTATCATGCTGGTGTGGCTGAAACACTTGGGGATCTTTAATAATGGATTTTTCTGGGCCAGTGAAGGGTTGCTGCAAAGTTGGGACAATCAGGCTGACAGATTACCAGTAAAAACCAGTAAAATTTTCCTGTCTCTTGGTTATTAGTAAAATATTTCTTGGTAGTAAAAAAAATCTTCAGATTATTGTTGAGATAAATTTTTACTGAATTATGTCTATGAGAAAAGACCAACTCTGACTGGCCCAAACTGGTGTCTCCCCAAGTCTAATCAAATCTACCGGTAATCAATATTTTGCATAAACATTTTTTACCTGGATAAACCTCAAATATCCAAGTCTAAGTGAATGCAGCATGTAATGTATTTTGATGTTGTTTTACATTAAAATAAACATGTTTTTGCCCAACATGCTGTGTACATGCAGCATCATTATAACAGCGTGTTATATACAGGTGTAATATGTGGTAGTCAAAACCGTTCATATTTTATTAAGAGGATGTAAAAGTCATGAAATCTCCGGAAGAGATCCTCGGTCTTTGTGCATCAGGATTAAAGCCATAGAAAGAACAACTATCCAAACTTAAAAATAGCATTGACTGTTTGCTTTTATAAATTTAGCTTTACCTTTACATAACTTGGCCAGCGATTATATTTAGTTCATTATTATCTAAATTCCAGACTGCCCCCCTCCCCCAGCAGCTCTGAATAGTAACAGGATACTACACTGACTGTACTTTACACTGTGTTAGCAGGTTAGAAGGAATGTTGCAACGTTGTTTTACAACATTTGAGGAAGAGGTTATTATTTATCCAGTGAAATAAAAGAGTTTTCTGTAACCAAAAAAGAAAAGGAGGGAACTACATCCTGGTAAACTAAGTTAATCTTAATTTAGTCTGAACACTGATTTAACTTTCACCTCCTTCATGCTGCTGTATGCTGCAGAAGCTGCTCATTTACCTCAGACTGCTTGTCATTGTTGGGTTTGAAGCAGCGGATGAAGAATGGCTGGCAGACAGACAGAGCCTTCATGAGGGAATCCAGAGACTGACGGAACTGACCGCTCAGCGTCGGTACTTGTTTCCGGTTGTCAGGCTGAGCCTGCAGAGATGAAGGAGACGAGGTAAAGTAAACCATTTGCTGCACGGACACAAACACATGGAAAAATCCATGATCAAATCTGCCTCTTTAAAAAGAAAGCTAAACCACACTGTAAAAGGAATTAAATCCCTTATTTAGAGAAATATCCCCTGAGATTTAAAGTGTGACCACATTGGCTTAGAGAGCTCGCCTGTTCTATAACAAAAAGCAACACAGAAAAGCACTAAATGTATTTATCTACAATTTTTACATTTATACAAACCTCGGCATATTAAATATGACAATACATCTTGTGCATTTTAGCACACAGAGGCTGAAAAATAAAGAAATATTTCTAAATGCAAAGTAGGAGCACTCAGAACAAACCCCTGCATCTGTATTTTTGTCAGTGATTATTGTCATTATTTTTCAGTTAGATGATGCCAATCTCCCCAAAGAAAAGAATCCTTAAAAAATTCCTGAATCCAGGAGGTGACCCGGATCCCCTCTGAAATATAATCACTTGTTTATTATTTTATATCTGAGATTTCCTGAACATTTACTTAAAATGCATCCATAACTTAACTGCTAAGAGACAGAGAGACAAACCAACATAATTAACCAGTTTCATGGTTAAACTTGCAAAACCTTTTTAATCCTTTCATTTCTGCAGCTTCAGGATACGGACATTTTCATGTTGATAAAACATCACTAAATACAAACCATTTGCTCAGCTGATTCTAACTTTGGTGGTTTAACATGTTCTAAATGGTTAAAACTAAATGAACTGTGACTCATTCTGATGGACGGTAAGTTGAGCTTCTTCATCAGCCTGAAAGCGATCTGACTGATGCATGTCTTCTTTACCTTCTTCATCATGTTTTATTTATCTGTTTTCTATGGATTTGACTGATAAAGCTAATTATAATCAAGTGTCTGCCTGATGGGATGGCACTCACATCCCAGCATACAATATGATGAGAGGTCCAATAAAATCAAATTAAATCAATACAACTTTCATCAGGAAATTAATAAGTCTTTTGGGTCTCTGTGTCTGACAAAGTGAGGAATAAAACAGGAACTACGTTACCCGCAGAGAGTTGATGGGCGTCATGATGATCCTGGAGTTTTTTGGGGCCTTCACTCCATTGGTTGAAAGGTTACTTTTGAACGTGTCACGCAGAAGCTTATTGGTGGACGAGTCGATCATGTTGAGGACGTCAAAGCTGACAGCGTCTCTGTTTTTCTCCAGGAAACCTAAACAGAGGAAACTCTGAATGAACACTCTGCACGTGACTTTGCATTTTCACAGAGTTGTTTGCTTACTGTGGCAATTGTACGTAACAACGCCGGCAAAGTGACAGATTCCAAAATCGGTGTCGTGTTCGCTCTTTGAAGAAATGTAGATCTTGTTTCCGCTGTGTTGCTGGTTCAGCTTGGTCAGCAAAGTGATGTCTGTACCCTACAAAGCAACAAAAGTGGAATTTGTATAACATATATGTAAGAAAAGAAAGGAAGAATGACAACGCACAACAGCCGAAACCCACCTTTGGGAAATGGCTCTCCTCATCAATCAGAGCCAGCAGGTTTAAGGGTTTCCCAGCCAGAAGATCAAGGATCTTCTGATTGTCACTAAACTTGATGTTATTCCACACAATGTCCTCTTTTAGGTACTCCTCCTGCTCGAGCTTGAAGATGTGACCCACAAAGAACTGCTGCAGCTTCTCGTTAGCAAAGTTGATGCAAAGCTGCTCAAAGCTGTAAAATACAAAGTGCAATTAAAGTACTGTGAACTTTCTGTGAGTGTGTGTGATAATCCGGCCGAACAATGTGCAGAGGAACCTCCTGACCTGTTCGTGTGGAAGTTCTCAAAGCCAAAGATATCAAGTAGGCCAATGGACAGGTAGGTGGATTTGGGGCTGTTGGTGACTTTCTTGTGGATAACGCTGTTGATGTGTCCAACAATCCAAATGAACAGCTTATTATAGATGGCCTAAAACCCAGAACACATTTACAGATACAATTACTGTGAACTATATGAAAACTGAAGTCTCATCTAATCACAGGCAACAAATCAACTTATGCTTTGACATGTTTTCTTTTTAAAATGATTGTCTCGTTTCTTTCTGGGTCACAATCTAACAAGGAAACACTGAATGCATTTGAATTTACTGTCAGTGACTCAACCTCATTACCTTGACGAAGGCGTCTCTGCAGTCGGCTGCCTGTTCGGTGTTCAGAGGTTTTGTGACTCTTTCTCTGTTGGTCATGAAGGAGCGGTGGGTGAAACATGTCGCTAGGGAAGAGGTCTTTACCTGCAAAGCAGATGTCCGCAGGTTACTAAGGAAACCTACAGTAATAATAATTAAACAATAACCATAAATGTGCATATTTACAATGACTTTTTTAGGACATCCACCTGTAAAAGTGATGCTGCGATGATGAAATGTTCCGATTTACAGACGCTGCTGGTTTCCATGTTGTTCTGGATGGAGGCTGATTTAAACACAACAGTCATTTAGAACACAAATAGGTGTAAAATTCCATTGTTTGTCATCATAAATGCCTTTCTATACATTTTATCAAGACAAAGAATGAGGTTATAATTTTCACCCCTTTTTCAACCTTAATTATATCATCTATATATATCATTATATATCATATCATCACATTATTCAATTTGTCACTGAATAATATAATATTAATCAATAATATATCATATAAATATAATAACTAAATACTAAAATATGCCATTAAATGTATCTCTCTATGGAAGCAAATAGTCTGCTTGTACATTTAAGATTCACTGTGATGTTATCCTGTAATTGGTCATTATCTGTTGCGTTAGAAGTTGTAATGGCAAAATAATTCCCAGTATTAAAAAAAAGTAGGGGTGGGATTTTAACGCGTTAATAATAATAATAAATAAATGTATGAAAAACGAAAGCCCTTAGACACGGAACGTTTTGTCAGTCCTCATTTTCCTGGTACACTGATTAAACTGACGCACACACTGTAGACTTTTGCTGAAAACTTAGCACTTTGCCGCTACATTTAACGATTTTCAGAGAAAGCTACAATAAACAAATTTAGCGACCTGTTGCTGGTGTTATTGGAGATTTTTGGTTAGAAATATGAACGTACATATTGCTTACTATTCTCTGTTAGCGGAAGCGGCTGCTGCGTAAGCCCCTCCCCCGCCCGGAAGCACACAACCCTGTCCATGTAATCCTCGCGCAGCATCCAGCTTCAAGTTGTATTTTCCCAGACATTAATAGAGCCTGGGTTTACAATATCAACATCTGGTCTATTTTTAGATTTAGTTGCCCACCAAAAACCATTTAAATAAAAACAATGTGTTTTTTTGGGCCAAATATTGTTATATGATTAAAATGTGATTAATTGAGATTAATTAATTACAAATCCTGTAATTAATTATTTTAATAATTTTCAATGAGTCCCACTACTATAAAAAGCCAGAAGGAGATCCGGATAACCCCCAAAATCTAAATCCTTGTACTTCATTGCTGACATTTCTTGTAAATTCAATCCAAATTCATACGAACCATCTTTGATGCTGTTGAAAAGATAAACTCCAACGTAGCAGCGGTAACTACAGCACTTATACAAGCACACTCACACTCAAAGCTGACATTTCCCAGGTGTAATATGGCTGCCAGCAGCTTGAGGATCTCCTGGAAGTGGGTCTCTGAGAAAGTCAGGATTTTCATCGCTGAACGGATCTGGCTAAAGTCTTCAGCATCGTTCCTTCCCTCACACTCGATGCAGTTGCCCTTATGTACACAAAACACTGTTTGTAACAGCTGAAGAACATGTAGCTCCCCATGGTGTGTAAATATGAGGAGATGACATGCAGATAGCTGCTTGTCATACCTTGGACAGGAATCTGTATTCTCTGGCATCCCCAATCCTCAAAGTTGTTCTCTCTTGTGGTGTGATTCCTGCCAGCATGCAGTAAAAAACATGGTAGTTTCGCTCCTCTAGAGACTGTGGTTGTAGGAAAAACAGAAATGATCACAGTAGAGCAGAAAGAAAGGTTTTAAACATTTCTGTCATATAAACAACCAATAGTGATGTTTGACATGGTGTTCTTATAAACAGCTCAAAACACAAAGTCATTTAAACAACTTTGCAGGCAATACTGCTGTTTGAGTTTATAGGCTTAACCGTACACGCCCACATAGCTGCCTCACCTGATGGCAAACACGGGACTTCTCCAGGAGATACTGCTCCATGCGAGCACCTTCAATGACTCCATCTTTGTTGAAGAAGATCTCGAGGTATTTCCCAAAGCGGCTGGAGTTGTCATTGCGGATGGTTTTAGCATTTCCAAAAGCTGCGAGGAGCAACGGATGCCGTCATGTTCGGCACAAATAACCACTTTCTTCAAACCACAGCCCTGACTGAGCCCCTATAGGTCTACAACTCATGTGGTACCTTCAAGAATCGGGTTGGACTCCAGGATCTGCTTCTCAATCTGCTGTTGAGAGAGCTCCCCACTGATCGCCGCCAGGTATTGCAGGATCAGTTTGGTACTTTCAGTCTTCCCAGCTCCAGACTCCCCGCTGAAAGAGAGATCAGTGAATAACTGAAGTCTGTACCAGCATCATGTTAAAGCCGAGCCTTCACGAGTCTGACCTGATGATGCAGCACTGGTTTCTGCGATTGCGTGTCATGTTAAAGTAGCAGCTTTCAGCAATGGCAAAGATGTGAGGGGGGAGTTCTCCGAGCTTTCGGCAGCGATACAATTTCATCTAAAAAACAGGACATTTAATTACAGCAAAGCTTCACTTAGAAGGTAAATGATGCGCAACTGGCCCCCGCAGAAACGTACCTGTTCAGCTGAATATATGGGAAATTCCTGGTATGGATTCACTGCCACCAGCACTGAACTTATGTAAGTCTACAGTTAGGAAATAGATCGTTAGTCCCTTAAAACAGTCTGAAATCAGCCTGTTTGATTAAATTAACCTTTAGAATGATTATTTATGATATATATTTATAATAAATGAAGCTGGGGCTGGTGTGTGGCTTACATAGATCATTCCACGCTTGTATCTGAGCAGAAGGTTCCTGAGGAGGCCGGCCTCTGTCATGTCCCCAAGTTTGATCATATCATCGACACCCTCCACCGATGTCGGGTGCATGATCCTGAGAGAGGCCTCCTGGTCCGGGAGCAGACTTCGTTCCTGGAAGTCCAAGAAGAAATAACGCTTAGTGGTGAACGACACCCATCTTTGATTTTTTCCCTACAAGCGGCAGGTTGTTTACATTTCCCTGATCGTCCACCAACAACCGCAGACCGGACGGTGTTTCTTTGACCCTGGCTCCGATGGGTACCCCGATGTCCGAGTCCACCCAAACCCATTCACCCTAAGGGTGGAGAACAGATAGGAACGCGTGTTAAAATCCAAACAGATGACTCTCAGTACGGAGCAGCCTTACCTTTCTCAGCATCATGGATTAGTTTCTTTTCTCCTCCCTAACAGTGAAAAAATCAGAGAAGCAGAATCATTACCCTTCAGGTTTACGCATTTCAATACATTTGAGAAAATCATTCAACGTGATCCATTTAGTCTATTTTTCTTATTTTAAATCATTAATTGTATAAAAGACAAGACAATGAAGAGATTTACCAAACAATCCCAGTGGCCCTGATCCTCATTTAGCCCTGACTTGGCTTTGTCTTGATGTGGTACAGAATCCGTCCCAGTATGAGGAAGCAGCGAGCCCGACTGTCCTAATCGTGAAAAAGATTTTTATGACACCTTGACTTTGGACTTACTGTGACGGAAAGGAAATGAAACATACCCATAAGCGTACAGCTGCCTCACTCACTGTCATTCTGAGGCCACACAGACTCTGTTACATAACAGCCTAAAGAAATCTGCTCATAATCTCTATATTTATTTAAATTTTTAACACTAGATCTAAGCAGATTAGTATGCCCTAATGTTAAATAAGGTTTTACATAAACAACCTTGGCACCGTTTTACCAGGGACTCCGAGTTCTGTAATGAATTTATGTGCAGCCTTTGAACCCTGCCTGTGTAAATCAGAGATGCAGCTGAGAGTCTCTCTTGCTGCAATAAAGATGTAAATGTGAGATTAAGTTACTGAAATGAAGGAAGGGAATTACCCTATGAAAGGCTTCCTTATGTGAACAGCAGCTCAGGTATACTTGTGCTTCACTGAGGTGGAAAACAGGTATGTGTGCTTCACACGGACATCTCAACTCCTGTAAAAGCATTCTGCAGGTTGAAAGTCTTAGCAGCTGATTATCCCTTTGCGTGTTCAGCTCTGATAAGGAATCCCATCTGACGTGGTCAAAGTGGACCCACTAAACAAACACGTCACTGCTGCTGCACGTGCTGCTGGGTAACATCCCAAAGAAAGGGGATTTGAGCATCAAACCCTCAAATAGAAGTACAACCGTTCATATCTGATTTGTTTGTCATGGTCTGACTCAACCAGTGAATTCTGGTGCCATTATCGATACGTACTGGTCATTTAATTGCTGTGGCAGGGGTTAAAGAAGGCTTATTTATCTGCGTTACCTCGAAAGAACATAAATCATGAAACTGCCCATGTCTGAAACAAAAAAAGCTTTATCTAAAGTAAACTAGGAGTAGCAGTACTAGTTTTAGTCATCAGCTGTTGCACCGCAGTGTAAGGGTGGAGTCATTAGCTGCTCTGCACTGCTGAAGGTTTATCTCGAACATGGAAGACACTCCTTGGTAATAGAAACAGCTTATCTGTTTGTTTGCAATATAAACTAAACAGAAGGAGAGTAGTATAAGTGTAGGGCACAGAGAGGGTCATGAAGTGAACGGCACACATTATCAACCATTCAGTAACATGTTTACTAAATGCTGTTTCCTCCCCTCTTTTCCACCCAAAGAACCAATAAAAAAGCAGCTCTGTCTACGTTACGGTTCAGGAAACGATAGAAAAACATAACCGGGTCGTTGCATGTACTTTCCATGAAGGCAATCATAACTGTGCATGAGCTCTTCACGTGCACACAACAGCTGCTTTATTGATCTGCTCAGTTGCTTTATAACACAAAAAGTCAGCCAATCATGGTTTAGTCATGCAGATGACTCGCTGAGGGTCAAACCGAACATGAGAACAGGAAGAAAGGGTCACGTAACACTGGCCACATTTTAATTAAAAATTAGTGGCTGGTTTTTATTCTCATTTTAAATCCGAACGGATTTATTCCTATTTCACATAAACGTTCATTTCGTTCAGTTGAAACCAGTTGTTACCTTGGCTACGATCAATACAACTAGCTGAGGTTCAAATTGAGCATCAGAATACAAAACAAAGCAACTTTAAGTGACTTGAACATGGCATGGTTGTTGGTGTGAATGTGTGTCTCATCTACTGTGACTTTCATGCACAACCATCTCCATGATTTACAGGGAATGGCAACAGGAAATCAGATAACCACTGGATTCCATTTCAGCACAACATTTAGATCAGCTGTGCCAAAGTCCAAGCTAAAGGGCTACTATCCTGCAACCCTTCCATCACACCTGCATCAGACGGCTGAACTTCCTCATGCACGTGTCGTTCAGGTGTGCAGAGGCCTGCTAATGATTCAGGTGTGCTGGAGAAGGGCTGCATCTAAAGGTCGCAGGATGGTTGATCTTAAGGACGAGATCCCGATACTTAAACCAAATTTAATTTAACCACCACAACCTACTAGAGTATTGTTGCTGACCCTGTGTATCCCGTTATGAACAGTGTAGCATTGTTTGATGGAAACTTCCAGCAGGATGATGCACCATGTCACAAAGCTCACATCCTCTCCACCTGCTTCCATCATCATGATAATGATTCACTCCAACAGCCTCCACAGTCCCCACATCTACATCCTACAGAGCAGCTTTGGGATGAGGTAGAACTGGAGATCCTCATCATGGATGTGCAGCTACTGTGTGATGCTTCATGTCAATATGGAGCAAAATGTTTCTAACATCTGGTTGGAACAAAAAAAATGTAACAATACTAGCGAGGGGACCTGGCGAGTGTTTAAAAAAGACAAACAACAAATACAATGTGAACACCAACCACCCAAATAAACTGTGACAACAGAAACTTGTTACAGTTTCTTCTTCATACTGGGATTTATTTGCAGTTGACCGTGAACACATGACACGTTCTTAAATAGATCACTAGGTTTTGTTGGGAATGAAACCCTATATACAGATCCTTGTCAACATCTTTTAATAGCTGTTTTCAATAAATGTGGCACGACATTAAAGGAAAACAAGACTAAAACATGGCACTGTTACCTCACAGACGTCAAATAGAGACTCTTACAGGAAAATATGAAGCCACCACAAATTTAAAATGTGCTGCTGCACTCAAAAATGAGTCCTGATTAAATCAGGTCAAGCTCACTCCGTTAAATTAAGGCTGAAATTCACATGGATATGAATGAGGTCCATCATGTCTTTTTGCTGCACAAATCAAACCTAAAATCTGAGCATTAAAACAAAATCATATACACCAGCAGAAAGCGCACAGGAGACAAACATAAAACCCATTAAGATCACAAGGCCACAGAACATTTAAGCAGCAGTTCACATTCAAGTCATTTCCACGTGTTAAACAAAAACCTATGGAGTTGAGAAACACTGAAACTTTGGATTGGCTAATACAAAAACACAGAAACAACGTTGCTTTGCTCAGGACACTCGTCTATTCTGGATTTAATCTGAGAAATGTCCTGTGCGTTGTGTTTAATGAGTTAATCTGAAGAGGCTCAGCAGCTAAATACTCACAGAACTGATGACTAAAATAAATCTAAGAAAAATGCTTCCTGTTGTAAATGTAAACACATACACACATAAAACAAGTACCATGGATGACCGGAAGTGTTTGTTTTCTTTGTTTCACTGTGAATGTTTGTGTACCTTAAAGCTCCAGCAGAAAGCAGCGTCTCAGTTTGGATGCTTTACTTCAGCTCACTGACCCACAGACATCTGGGACGCTCTATAATTCAGACCTGAGGGAGCCAACTGAAAGGGACGCGAGACAAATAAGTCCAGGTGCTTTCTACTACAATTATGGTTGTCGAGCTTTCAAACATGATACTTGTTTTAAGCATATGATGCATTTTCAGCCATTATGGCCTTAAACACAATAACGTTCTTATTAGACTCAAACAGGTTAATAAAACAGAGTAAAATTCAGTAGTGTCCTAAATGCGTCTGCAAAACACACACATGGGTCTTACTCATGTGGAAAATAGTTACTAATATTAAACTTAAAAAGTTTAAAAAAGCAGTTCACACATTAGACTGTGTATAATAATTATGTCACATCACAACTGACCTCATTAGATCAATAAATCAACAGCAAAAGGAAACTCATTGCTGGCTTAATGTTTTCACCTTCAGAGTTAAAACTCAGTTTGAAGCCCACAGAGTAACAATAATTACACTGGGTGCGTAGTTTTTACGTATTTTAAACGAGTTACAAGATAAATACACACAGCAGCCATCCAGTTTCCACAGCATGACGCTGTACAGTCTGATCTTTAACATACAAGGACACCTCCAGAAGCAATTTCAGCCTGTATGATAAACTATTGAGATGCACGTCTGTAAATTTAAACTCACTCCAGATTTAAGTAGATGTGAAACTATAAAACTGGGAAACTGGACAGCTGCCATGTAACATGCATATTCGAGCTGTTTGCTCTAAACCTGCCAAAAAGAAGGAAACTAAATTTCCAAGTTTTTAACCTGGGACATGAAAACACTTAAATCTGTCTCTGATTCTTTCTCCTGCTCTACAAGCTAATCACTTTTATTCATCTGTGAAAGGACATGTCCAACTCTGATGGTCTATCAAGGTGTTTTAGGATCTGCCGTTCTCTGGCCTCTTCAGCACTGCGCTGTATTTCATAGGAGCGCCGTCCGCTTTGAGCTGCACCTCAACCAGCGAGAAGATCGAAATGACCTGTAAAGAGACATTATTCATTATATATCACTCATTGTGATTGCTCACACCCAACTACCAAGAGCTGCTCTTTTTCATGAATAGTTTTAGTTAGTAAAACAAAAAAACTCATATATGGCACAGAAAAAATGTTTATTTTGAATGGGTGTGTGTGTGTGTGTGGGGGGTGTCGCAGCCTATCCCAGCAATTAGTAGGCAACAGGCAGGGTAGAGCCTGGACTAGGGGTGGGCGATATGGGGAAAAACATTATCTCGATTAATATTTTCAATTTCACGATAACAATATGACGACATCCTTTAAAGTTTTTTTTTCCTTTTCCTACCTGTTAATTTACTCATTTTAAAAAAGATTCTCAACAAACAATGCCATCAACTCTGTTTACTGAGACATCTATACATAGACAAAGCGGCTCAGAACAATAAGTCTTTATTTTGAAGCGTTTCTGTAAAACCTGCATGAAAAACGTATTATGGCTTTCTGCAAACACTGCCCAAAACTGTTTTACCATATTTGACAATGAACAACTTAGTTTTGTCCAGGCTGTACATACATTACAATGAGAAAAGATTTACAATAAAGATTGCATGAAGTACTTAACAAGTTCCCTGAATCCTTCACTCTCTACCACGAATCACCATCATTTCCTTGAAAATGAAACTCGTGATTGTTGGTGATGTCTTGCTAACGTTTACTTGCTTTATTTGGTACATGTTTGCTAAATGACTGGGTAAGAGTTTGCTGAGTGCGATGTGCAGAAGTACCCGTATTTACTTCTGTAGTTCTGCTTGAGGAGTCGCAAAGTTGAGCATATTCCTCATGAAAGAAATGAAATTAATGAAAAATACTTTATTGATCCCAGAGGGAAATTCGAATTGTAGTAGTTTTTTAAATACAAAAAATAGTTAATGAAGGGTCTTCACTGTTCTTGTTACATGCTCTTTTGGAAGGTTTGTTCGTAATGGTGGAACAAGTTTGTTGTTGAACCGTACTTAAAGACGACTGTCTTCCGGCAAATCTTGCATATAACGTTACGGTATTTTTTTTTTTTTCAAATTTAAAGAAGTTCCAGTCAAAAAGCCTGATTTTTCTAAATTATTGCGCTGGCTCAAACGCTATGTGGTAACCGTAGTAACAGAAACATTAACAGCTGCGGCCAGCCAGGCCTGGCTATCTTGGCAGCGTGTCACAACAACAGATATCGCATAGTCCACTCAGCCGCTCGTGGTGAACTATTTAAGATTTTAACAGTAAAAAAAACAACATTAACTTATTAATAATTGACTTAATATTTATTTCTTTTGTAAGTGATGGTATAAGCGGTATATTCTATGTGTCCATTAATAGTTCATGCCTCTGTGTAGTCCATCCCCTCATCACACTATCCCTTACATATACACACACACATAAAAGACACTGAACATTATTCTTTCCAAGGCAAAGTTATACAGAAGATGCATCCATAATTTCTCCATAAAAGTTTGATTACACATCTGTAAAAGTCCAAAGTCAATCAGATGTGCCTGACGTAAAGGTAAGTTCCTAACACAACTGTCATATACAGAAACTTCTCTTCTTATTAAACGACTTTTACATCCATATAAAGATTATAAGATTATTCTAATTTAAAGTTTTATAAATAATAAAATGACCTTTCACCTCCTTATATTCACAAGGTTCAGATCAGAAGATCAGAATAAACCTACTTGGTGTAAGAAGCTCACATAAACCACTAACACTACAGCAATATAAATCTAAATCAGGGGTGTCAAACTCCAGTCTTCGATGGCCGGGATCCGGCAGGTTTTTACGGTCTCTGTGCTCTAACACACCTGACTGAAAGAAATGACTAGGTTGACAGCAACGAGTTTGACACCTCTGGTCTAAATCGACAGATTTGATCTTAGCAATTGTCCCATTCTGCTTCCTATACTCATTGTGCCAGTCGTTTCCAGATTTAAAGTCAACTTTTGATAAAATTGGGAAAAGTCAGTAAAACCAGGAGAGTAGACTGCTTGCCAGCTTATCCTTAACTAAATAACATTTTCCTGTTTAAACAGAAAACCCTCATGTGATCAGGTACAGACAGAACAGAACGGTGTATCAGTGTTGGTGGTTCTAACCTGTTCTACAGGAGAGTCCTCCAGGTCCTCTGGGATCCAGACCAGAGTCAGCTCTGACTTCTTCCCCACAATATGATGGTGGAAGGAAGCCAGACCTGCAACAGTCTGCAAGTGGAAACAGAGTTTTAGTTTTTTGCCGTCTGGTTTCGTACGGTTGCAGCGTTGCTTCCCAAATCGTCTCTCTTCACACACCTGAAAGATGTTTTATGTGTGTGTACAGCTGGATCTAAGTCATCTACAGACACACACCTCAAGCACAAGTAAAGCTGAAAGTGCTTCCTGTTTATTCTGCAGCTGATAAAACGAGTCTGTAAATGAAATGACTATAATGGCGCTGACCTTGCAGTAGATGCGTTTCTGCACTCCATAGCGGAGAACCAGCACATCAAAGGACTGATCCAGTACCCCCATCACCATGGCCTCAGAGTCCAGTGGGCCACACTCCTGTGGAGCAGATCCAGGTATAAATACTCACTGGCCGTATTTAGATATTCCATCAAATGTCTCAGAATTCAGACTGATCAGAACGAGCCGTCTCCGATGACCGCAGCAAGTCGAGCTTTTCTACTTACTTTCCTCAACCCCCTTCATTTCTGCTGAAAGTAGTAGTTTATAACTAAGTACTACTACTTAGTTATAAATCACCTTACTCATAAGGTCGTACTACCCGGGATCACTGAACATATTTGGTTGCGTACGCTCAGTGTTTCATTTCTGCCTTCCTGCTGAATCCCCATCATGTTGTTCAAGTCTGTTCTCAATCAAATTAACTAAAACAGAGGTAATACTTATTCATAAACATAATAACTAATCTAAACACGTCTGGGCAAGTTGATTGGTGATTTTTATGCACTCTTTTTAACAAACAGAAATCTCTGTTGTGATTGTTTGCTCACCCTTACAAACGATCCAAAGTAGAGCTCGGTGCTGAGCTCCTGGACTCTCTTAGACAGAGTCTTCTTGTCGTTGCAGTGTGATGCCTGTTTTTCAACTTCATTTGTTGACCGGCCTAAACGAGGGCCACACTCTGTGTATAAACATAAAATAAAATGTGGAATGTCACATTCACCTTCATCCCAACGAGAAGAAGAGGCAGGAGAAACAATCCAGACTGAGGTCTGATTGTTTGCGTCTCACAACATAAACTCTTCATGTGTCAGAGAGCACTCTATGGAAAAGATGCGTACTCAGTGAAGATGCCAGCAGCCGGTGCACGATGATGTCAGCGTAGCGTCTGATGGGCGAAGTGAAGTGTGTGTAGAGAGGAACATTGAGGGCATAGTGCTTAAAATGCTCTTCCTCCTTCACCACACCTGAACAGAAATACAACGCCATCTGGAAAGCACGAGCAAACCAGATCAGATACAGATAACGGCTACAACACTGAGAGCATGGCGTTAAATAAAAAACACACACTCTTAGACACACAAAAAGATTAGACAAAGACTGAACCCTGACCTGCATGGGTCTGGAGCACATGTGAGTGAGGACCTCTTTTCTGGCAATGCCGTACTCATCATCACCGAGCAACGCATTCAGACTCTTCTGTTAGTTGAAGAAGCAGAAATCATATCAATACGTTTGAATACTTGAATGAAAGTGTTACCACAGAAAACTCGTAACAGATTACACATTTGGAGAAACGCCTTCATTTCTCTGCGACAGGAACTCACGTGTAATGCTCCCGAAGAAGACAAGTCGATGTCGATCCCTAGCTGACTGCACAGTTCCTGCAGCTCATCTGCCATCTTTGCTTTGGGGGGAGGGTGCCGCCGCAGCAGAGCCAGCTCGGGGAATTTGCGGTATATGTGGTGAGCTGTGGCAATGTTAGCTAGCAACATGAACTCCTCCACCAATCTAAGGAACAGTTTTACAGACCATTTAGGGAGTGTAGAGAAATCCAGGTGAAACATTTCTTTAAAAGAGAAGAACGAAGCTGATAAATATGAAGTTACTCACTTGTTACTGTCTCTGTACTCGTAAATATAACAACCTTGAGGCATCATTGACTCTTTATCCAAGGTGAACGAAAGCTTCAGCTGAAATAAACAAAAACATTACATATACAAAAATATAGAGGAGAAATGAGATGTAGTTCATAACCGCTTCTGACATGGTCTCAGCTGCGTGAGGTCAACCATGCTAACATGTAGACATGTGGAACCATGTTTGAGGTCTGATAAAAAAATGAAGAGCTTTCAGGAAATAAAACACTTTGGAGCAAATGAAAAACTTTGAATTGAAAGGGTTAAAATAGAAGTTCTATAAGTAATGCAGTAAAATAGCTTTCTGCTGGCCAACCTGGTCTAGTCTGAGGGCTCCTCCTTGGAAGCGCTGAGCTCTGAGGTGCTTGGCGATAGAGTGCAGGTTGACCACAGCTTGGTGGATCTCATCAATGGGATGCATGGGGTCCACTGGAGGCAACTCTTCAGGAGAGAATAACTTCTCCGGGGCCTCTATCATGCTCTGAGCGTGGTCATAGCTTAGCTTCACACAGGAGCGGATGACTGAGCGTCCAAACCACTCATTTAGGATCTGTTGGACGGATACATTTCTTACACATTTCAGACAACAGAAATGATACACTGTAGAGAATCTAGAGGCAATTTCTCTTTAATACAAAGTCAAAAAGAAAACTCTTCCCTCATCCTTCCATTTTAAAATGAGTGAAAGCAGCCTTACCTTTCCTTCAGGTGTGATTTTCCAGATAACCGAGAACGTGAGTCTGTCAGTGAGAGGGTTAAGGCTGCACAGCTCCTCACACAGCAGCCTGGGCAGCATGGGAATCACCTGCAGACAAATACAACACAACAAACACTGAGAACTGAAGACATTTAGTTTTATTTACAGACCAAAAGCCAGAAAACCACTCGCTGACAAATGAGACAAAACACTTATTTGATTTCAGATGTCTCACCTTTTGAACGAGGTACACACTGGTTGCTCTATGGCTGGCACTGGTATCCAGAGCGTTACCCTCCTCCACAAAATAACTCACATCAGCAATGTGAACTCCCACCTCGAAGTTTCCTGTGGTAAAAATAAGATGCAGGGAATAAATACTTCTCTGATCAAACATATGTGCAGAAAAGACGCTGAGAGAGAATTTGCAGGAGCGAACACAAACGGCTCATTTCAGAGTACCGGTACAGGCGGGTGAAATGAGCTTCCTCCGCAGGGTGGCCGGTGTCTCCCTTAGAGATAGGGTGAGAAGCTCGGCCATCCGGGAGGGACT